>CM053745.1:62225344-62261897 GCA_028658305.1 Pachyuromys duprasi | reverse complement strand
GATGAGGGAGGGAGTGGGAGGGTAGGAGGGAATGGGGGAGGGGGCTACGCCTGGGATTCAAAGTACCCAACCTGTGATTGAGATAAAAATAAATAAATTAAAAAAAAATGAAAAAAAAAAAGAAAGCAAATTAGTAGTTTAGGTTTGTACTTTTCTTGCAGAGGACCCAAGTGTGGGTCCCAGCATCCACACTGAACAGCTCGCAAATGCCTATAACTCTGCCCTCTGCTGGCATACACAGGCACCTGCAGTCATGTGCACATCTGCACATATCCCACCCCACTCCTGACACACACACAATCAATTTAAAGTAGAACAAAACTTAAAAAAAGAAAGGAGACTGGTGATTGCTGGGGAAAGGGAAGGCAGGAAGTGCAGAGTGACGCCAACGGCAACGAGTGCCTGAAGGTAGAAAGAGGGAAATGTTCTAGAATCAATGCTAATTTTCCTTCTAACGTACACACTAAAAACCACTGACCTGTATCCCTGAATAGCCTTAAATTAGCAAGTGCTTTGGTTTTTTTGAGACAGGGTTTCTCTGTTTAGCCCTGGCTGTCCTGGACTCATTCTGTAGACCAGACTGATCTCGAACCTACAAAGATCCACCTGCATCTGCCTCCCGAGTGCTGGGATTAAAGGCATGTGCCAACACCACCCAGCTGAATTTGCAGCTTTTAAACTATGTCTCAAAAAAGTGGTCACAGTAAGTGCTACGGCAGCTTAGGGTTGATGCTCACCACCACTAAAGAAGCAACGCTGTTGACGTCAGAACAGCACAACACTGGACGAAGTGACCCATCGGTGACCCTAGCCTTCCAGAAGTACCAACAGGTAGAGCTGTAAATAGGCCTGGGCTACCAAGAGAGAGCCTGCCTCCAACAAACAAACAAACAAACAAACAAACAAAAAATGGGGCTGAAGAGATGGCTCAGAGGGTAAGAGCACTGACTGCTATTCCCGAGTTCAATTCCCAGCACCCACGTGGTGGCTCACAACCATCTATAGTGAGATCTGGTGCCGTCTTCTGGCCTGCAGATGTACATGCAAACAGAACATTGTAAACATAAGAGAGAGGAAGGAAGGAAGGAAGGAAGGAAGGAAGGAAGGAAGGAAGGAAGGAAGGAAGGAAGGAAGGAAGGAAGGAAATCAAGAAAAAGAAAAAAACATGCTCCCATGGTTTTCAACTTTCCTAACGCTGTCACCCTGTAATAAAGCTCCTCGTGTTGTGGTGACCCTCAACTATAAAATTACTTTCGTTGCTACTTCATAACTGTAATGTTGCTGCTGTTACAAATTCCGCAGCACAGGCTAGCCACAAACTCCCTGTATGTCAGGGGTTGGCTCTGAGCTTTTTGTCTCCTACCTCTGCCTCCCAGGAATGACAGGACTATGCCTCTTGGTTGCACACTGAGAACAAGAACAGAATGAAAATCACAAGTGGCTAGAGCTGTCACTCATGTTCCTACCTCCTGGCTCTGAGCTCTGGCTTGTTGGAACAGTCAGGACTAGGATAGCGTCCACAGAAGCTCTAAGCACAGGCCTGGGGTTCTGTGGGGAACACAGGGCTGCCTGGTCCTTGGGCCTCTGCAGGCTCCATGTCCCCTCTGCAGAGGCCCGTCCCAGCACGTGGGCCATGAGATGGAGGAAGGGGCGGAGATGGTTGCCTCTCTTCCTAAAGCTACACAAAGAAAGGACCCACTGGCTGGGGGAGGAAGTCCCAAACAGTCCGATTAATTCTTCCACTTCCTATTAGAGTATCAGGTAGTGGCAAGGTTACATCAGAGCAAAGGCGGGGACGAAAATGTCAGTTTTTTGTTTCAGGTTCAAACAGGCCAAAGGGCGGCAAATCCGCAGTCTGTAGCCCTGTGCTGCTGGGGCTGAGAGTGACAAAACTTCCTGGCCACTGGTGAGCTTCGCCCAGGGGACATAAGGTCAGTGGCCACCAAACCCACCCCAAGCCCCGGGGGGGGGAATGGGGAGGGGCTCCGAAAGAGGAACACGTCCACGTTGCCAGGCCCTCAGCCTTCAACGGCCTGTGGGAACTGGAGATGAGGTAACCCTATGCCCTACGCCTGCTCCCCGGCCCACTCAGGGTCCCCAGGAGCTTCGTCCTCACTGCCTGCAGGGCGCTAACTCCCGTGCTGCTATTTCATTAAATTATGTTATTTTTAAATCAAACTGTATCAATTTCACGTGTGGGCACGTTGCCTGCGTTATATCTGTGAATGCAGCCCACAGAAGCCAGGAAAGGAAGTGCAGTTACAGAGTGGTGGCCCGCCATGTGGGTGCTGGGGACTGAGCCTCGCTCCTCCGCAAAAGCACCAGTACTCAGCCGAGACAGTCAGACAAAGTCAGAATTTCTATAGAAGGCTCAGTCTGAACCAAAAACTTGTGCCTGAAAACTGGTCTACACAGCTTACTCTAGAGACTTAACTATCCTCCAAGGAGCAGCCAGGTGCCACGTTAGTCCTGTCCCGAGAGGCAGAGGCAGGTGGACGCAGCAGCCTGGACAATCTGCACAGTGACTTCCAGGCCAGCCAGGGCTACGTGATGGGGCTCTGTCTTAAAAAGAAGTAAGTGGTGCCTTAGGCCACAAAAACAAAATGTAAACTTTAAAACTCAAGTGCTCACACACATCCCCGCCTGTCTGCAGAGCAGGCCACCATGTTGGGGTTCTGGAGGCTATCGAGAGCAGTCAGCCACTCGAAGCAAGCGACCAGGAGTCAATCAGGAGAGACAGCAGCTCTGAAAGTGCTTGTTAAGCCTGGCCTTTCAGCAGTGTCCCCCCCGACACTCCGGTGCCTCTAAGGGAACAGAACACTGCAGAGCTGCTTCTACTGGGAGGAAGCTGACAGCTTCATGCTGGGATGGGGGGGATGGTGTTTGCTTGTTTGTTATTCAAATAACTTTTCTCCCTGCCGAAACTGAAAGGGGCAATGTCAGAAGATATGATTAACGATTTTTTAACATAGGAGAGATCCTGTGCTGAACTGTAAAGGGGGGACTGAAAAGCCCCCCCCCCATTAAATAGCAGATATTCACATGCAAGTCTGATATTCGAAAAGAGCTGCAGTTGGGAACTCAAGTTAAATGACAGGAGCTTCTGTCTGAATGTCTGGGAGAGCTGGTTCGGCAGTTCTGGAACATCCTCAAACCCATGGCATCTAGAACCGGACTCAGAGTCCACCAGTGGCCTGTGGCTAAAGCGATGAGTTGGCTCCCATGCTCCTGGAGGAATGGTAGGCCCACAGAAACAGGAAAAGCTGAAAGGAAGACAGAGACAGAGAACTGAAAACTTTTATGTTCCCTTTAATCAGTTCTTAAACGAATCCAGAAGCTGAAAACATTCCCTGTAATAAATAGCAAAGAGAAGTCTGATAGCTTAGGCAACCAGAGCACCAAGGAGCTTGCGTGGTACCATCAGGCAGTGGATTTCATTAAAAAGACGTAGGCAAGCTTCCACTGCACGAGAGACCTGGGTAAAACTTCTTTGGGGTTGGAGGAGGAGGCAGAAGACAAACCCAAGATAGAAAATGCTACTTTACACAACAATGTAGGCAGTTTTTAGGCCACGGCAATTCCGGCAATTCTCTCCACAGAGCTTTCAAATGCAATTCACCACTGGGGGATGCAACCTTCATCCAGAGAGCTAATTAATAAAGCCGGCTGAAAGGAGCACAGAGTTCATCACCCCAGGCTGCACTGTTTCAGCTGTTCTTCACTGTTAAACAAACTCTCAGGAGTTGTGGTAACTCTACCACAAGCAAGCTGCTGGTGCTTCCAACTCACGCTTAAAAAGCCGGCTGAGAGGGTTGAGGTTGCTCTTGGGAGTTTGCTCTGTGAGAGAGGAAAATCTTGACGGGAAACATGGACTCAGGTCCTATCCTAAACTACTCAAAAGTTGCAGTCCCTGAAGCAATCTTTAAAAACCTAACTCTGGTTTGCTGATCCGGCCGGGGCATGGGGGCTAAGCCACACCTCGCTGTGAATCATGGAAACAGACAGCACACGAGTTGTTAGTGTTGTTCTCTTCCACCCGCTTTCTGACTTTGCCTCTCCCCTAAGTGTGTCTGAGCTAGGTAATTTTTGTTTTTCACTAATAACATGGGAGATTTGAGCTGGATTAATTCTTTGGGAAAACCTGTTAATCTCCAGGAAATACCCCAAATTCCCCTGCAAGCATGACCATGGTCACCCCAATTGTCCACACACACAAACACACACTTGATGACAACTGAAGGAAGGCAGGACTCAGCTTGGTTCTGGCTTAGTGTGTTGGATTCTAAGTCCAAACTCAGAATTATCTAGATCCACATTTCAGTAACAACACTTAAAGTGTCAAAGACACTTTGACAGGCTGGGGGAGTCTATGTGAATGTGGATCCTTCCCAGAACCATGACTCACCCACTGGATTTTCCAAAGGCAGGAGCCGTGGTGCTCACCTCGAGGTGAGGCTGGCTTCATGGGGAGCCCCTGCAAAGCTCAGTGGTCAGCCCCTGAAATGGCAGGTCCCCAGGGCACACCTGTGCTTCAGTCAGGGAGAGCAATGTGCTGTGCAGTTTCGGAGAAAGACCAGATAAACTTCTGCGCTCTCTCTGGAGGCCCTTTCCCTCTCTGCCTTTACAAATCCTGGCTGTTTCGATCCACGGAAGGGCAGCTCGAACCACTGGCCCCCAGGCCTGGCATCTCCCCTTTCTCTTTAGACCACCACTGTATCCCAGCTCACTTGCTTTTCTTAAAGCAATGCCAAGTTTGTATACTAGAAAAAAAAGAATCTAAAGAAAAGCCAAGTGAGTGGTGTCATTAGCAAATGCAAATATGCTAATGCAGATAAAAATATAATCCACCAAGTCCAACTTGTCATATGCAAAATTATTTTAATGACATATTTGAAAAGTGTCAATGTGTTCCACTGCCAAGAAGTCAGTACATTTAAGGCAAGCTTACAAAGTATATGAAATCACAGACTGTAATACTCTGTGACTATCTTAATTTTAAAAATTCAGTTTACAAATATATACCAATATTTTTCTCACTTTTAATCACTCCCCTACTGTTTCAGCATAAGAGTTAAAATAACCTAAACAGCTTCTTGAAACACACACAGCAAGTCTGTTACACGGATCTGGGAAATGACAACAAAAAAGTATGAAGAGAAATAATTATTCAAAATCATATGAAATAGTATAAGACATAGTTTCTAGGGACTGATCTTTTTTCCTGGGAAATTCTTACTTTAAAGCAACTCTAAATGAAAATGCATATAATTAAAGGAAAGACCATCGCTTCAAACAGATTGACTGTCTTTAACAAGCTCCTCTCCTTCTAGCTACTCAGATATGCTATATTTCCTAATTATCACCTTTTAAGGGCCATCTGGGCCCATTCCTCCCCATCAGGGGGCAATTCCATTTGCATTGTTCCTGGGCTTAGTCATGATCAAGCAGTCTGGTGGTAAAGTTCATTAGAAACCAGAACAGACGCACTCAGCCCAGCACAGTAAGCCAGGTACGGGTCCTCGGGCACCCGCAGGAGACGCGGGCGGCGAGGTCCCACGGAACCACCACGTCTGCACGCACATTTTATCCAAGTGCTCCACGAAAACACTCAGTCCCTGACCAGGTACGTAATGAAGGCTTGATTAAGCCTCCTCACAAGGCAAAAATATTTCTCAATTAAGGCAACATAACTAGAGCCCCTTATGTCTTTCAGTTGAAAAGTCTATTAAAACCTCTTTAATGGTTCCCTCATTTAGACCACCATTCACAAGCAGTATACTACTTCCTGTAGAGAACACACAAGAATTATCCTAATTGTTATTCTCTGCGAAGCGAATTCACATTACAGGAAGAAGCGTGTCCGACCCTCGGACCGGGTTTCAAAGAGCTCCATCCCCTTTGTCTTTGTCAGGGACCTCCCCGTACATTGCTAAACTCTCAAGTTTGTGTGCCAAAGGCTCTCCCGGCCCACGGATGTGCCGGCCAGTGCTGGCAGCTGCTGCACCCTAGAGCTGACTGTAAAAAACGGCTAATTCGTGGCAGACGTGTGGAAGGTTCCCGCTTCCCTGACACATAAAACTCAGGAAATCGTTACCTGCCTCATCTTGCAATTTCTGCTCCTGGCTTGCAAAGGCCATGTTAATCCTGGATGCCAGCCTCAGGAGACGGAGGCGGCCGGGGCCCCGCTGAGCACTGCGGTCCTCGGCTACACCTTAGTCTTGCAAATGAGGACAGCTGCAGCGGAGGCCTAATCTATGCAGGGCAGGTGTAGCCCCAGGCTCTGTCAGAGTGACCCTTTGGAGCCATTAGGGCTGGCGAGTTAGGGAGTTACTGTTCAAAAAGAACCGCTGTGGGCCCCTCGTTGCTGGGGCACTAAGCTTTTATGGGAACAACACTTCCCCCCTCTTTGTACCGTGTACCCAGCTCACTTCTGTCTTTCTGGCTGGGGAGTCGGTTGGCAGGAGCTGACCCTCAGCCACTGCTGTGTAAGTGATGAAAAATGGTTCTCTGGGATGTTTATCCATGTTTTTAAAACTTCCCCTTTGGGCGGAGAGATGGCTTAGCAGTTTTCAGCCCTTGCTGCTTGCTCTTGAGAGGACCCGGGTTCAGTCCCCAGCACCATGTGACTGAAGATCATCTTTAACTCCAGATTTAAGGGATCTGGTGCCCTCTTCTGTGCTGTCCTGGCACTAGGTTCCCAGCTGGTGGACAGACACATGCAGGCAGAACACCCATACATGAATAGAACTATTTTGCTCTTATTTTGAGATTATAATACACAAATAAAAATTTTAAAAACTTTTTGTTTTGTGTTTTGAGATAGAGTGTCTCTGTGTAGCCCTGACTGTCCTGGAACTCACTCTGTAGCCCAGGCTGGCCTCAGATCGCCTGCCGAAGGCTTATCGATGCCACTCCCGGCTTTAACATAATTTCAGAAGTTTAATCGCTTTTCTTTCAGTTAAATTTTAGTCAGTGTACGGATGTTTTCGTGTGTCACTGTGCTCACAAAGGGGCAGGTCCCTGGAAATGGAGTTCCAGCGGCAGCACGGCACTGCTAACCAGCGCGCGCTGGGGACTGGACCCAGGTCCTGTTTAAGGGCAGCCAATGCTGGCCGCTCAAGTCCCCCACCCCTTTTAAGTTTGTGTTTGTTTGAAAATTAAGCAGAATACACCCTTATCCCCAAATCCACTCTGCCCCTGGATGTCACTGACAGCCTAAGGGACAAACCTGCAGAGCCGACACCACTCTGCAGTGCATAGCAGATGCCCCGCGATTGTTTACTTTATGGCTCCTAACAAAATTACAGTTACGAAGGAGCAACAAACTAAGTTTATGGGTAAGGTCACCACAACATGAGGAGCCTCGGTAAAGGGTCTCGGCCTTAGGAAGGCCAAAACCACTTAAAAGTTAATGGGCAAAAGCGACACGTTGTCATAGCTCAGTGCAGGGCACAGAGCAGACAGCATAGTGCTGAAAGTCAGCAAACAATGATTACCTTGGGCCTCGGACCTCTGCCCTCCTGTCTCAGTCTTTCAGATTCTCTCTCTCTTTTCCTGATAGTGATAGAAACACGTATCTATGGCCAGGTCAGTGCACCCCAAGGCACTGTGGAAACACCTCAGAGGATGACTCTGCCCCAGGCTGTGTGGGGACTGTGGGTACCCTCTCCCCCACACACAAACCTCCGAGGCCCTAATGCTGGGCCTGCCTTGCTCTGCTGAGGCTCTTTCAGAGCTCAGCACTTCCTCCAGGAGCAGTGGAAGGAGCTCTCCTCCCAGGGTCCACCTGCCCTTTCCAGGATGAATGCGCCTTGTCCACCAGCCCTCGCACAACCCTGCCAAGCGTGACACTCACATGTGGCACGGGAGGATGAGGAAGTGTGGCACCTGCAGTCGGATGTGGCCCTGACCCTCCTCATGGACTCTATAATAGCCACCCTAGCCCCGGAGGGAAGGACAGCGCTGTGCGGAGGGATCCTTCTCAGGGACCTGACCCTCCATCTAAAGGAATAGAGATGTGCCCAGAGGTCTCTGTGTGTCCCTGCTGAGGCTGTTGAAAACCTGGAATCTTTCTGTGCTTTTAAACATCTTTCTTTAAAGCTCAATTTTAAGGCATACGTTAAAAATCTGGAAGCAACGATGCAAATGTTGAAATAATAAATATTTTCAAACATTTGGGTTTTTCTAAAGGATTACTTTAAATTTTCCCTTAATTTTTAAAATCCATTTTATATTTTTCTACCCTTTACTTTTAAGAAACACATAATAAGCTTCTTGCTTTTTTCAATTCTTACAGAACTACTGAGTTTTTATAAAAGTATGACATTTGAAAAACGCATAGAAAGGCTGGGAATGTCCCAGCAGCGCTGGGCTGTGCTTCGGTGCCCATTACTTCTGGCAATTTCACAAGAAGGAGTACATTTTCTTCAGTCGTGTGATGTTTTTAGCAACCAGACTCCCATGGGCTTTAATGGAAGTCACACGGCTGAAACTCCATGCCCCTCTTTGAAAATTTAAGAGTAATTGCCACGTCCCCCTTAGAGGGTCATAGAAATATTAAAAACCAAAGTATTTCGCTAAGAACTCCAATTATGCCTGAAGCTTACATGAGGTTTTATGAAATGATTGGTCACGTATATAATGTACTCTAATGCCATTTTATTGGCTGTTTCTTCATGAAAGGGCATGTGAAGCCTTCTGAACAGGAACACACTACACAGTGAAGTTCGATCCCGGCGTTCATTTGAACCGGGGCTGCATCTCAAGGGGTGGGAGGGCCTGAGGAACCAAATGGACTTGGGGACATTTTATCTTGTTATTTGTCATCTCCAACGGGATCATTTAGTTTGCTGCATCCCCAGCCGGTAGACTTTCGGAAACACATTAGACTGTGGCACATAACAGACCAGCCAGGACGATAATGAAGACACCGTCCTCTGAAGGGAGAAGCCAAGCCCCACTGTCCAGCCTGGCAATGCCTCCCGCCTGCTCCAATTAACTCAAAGGGAATCCAGCTTCTAGGTTTTAATTTTTTTTTCATTTTTAAATATTTGCAAACTCACAGAAGCTGCAGGAATAGGAGAAAAATTAAGAAATAAAACTCCTGAACACCCCGTGCCCATCAATTATTAATCACCCTTCTTATCCTGACCTCCTGACACAGTAAAAATAAGCCAGTCTCTCTTCTGTTGTCTGTTTTTGAAACATGTAGCCCAGGCTGGCCGCCAATTCCCAAGATGACCTTGAATCTCCCTCCTTCCCTCTCCCGTCCCCAGCTGTGAGTCACAGATGTGTGCACTTACTTAAGGCCCCTGTTTGAACCCAGAAATTCAAGTGTACCAGGCAAGCAGCTACTAACTTACATACTCAGCACCCTCCTTTCCTGAAGTTTGTGTGCAGTCACTCCTGAGGCTCTTCAGACCTTACAGCTCTGGTCAAAAAAAACCCAAAAAACTACATAAGGGGCTGGAGAGATGGATCAGTGGTTAAGAGCACTGACTGCTCTTCCTAGAGGACCTAGGTTCAATTCCCAGCACTCACATGACAGTTCACAACTGTAAATCCAGGAGCTGATATCTTCACAAAAACATACATGCAGGTAAAACACCAACATACCTAAAATTTTAAAACATAACTAAATGATTTTTTTTGTTTAAAAAAAGCACATAAGAAAAAAAAGAAAATTTATGGAATAAGTCAAATGATCCTTTTTTTCCCCCTCTCACGGGCTAGGAAAGAACATATTGGGCAGGACACAGTAAAACATGGCAAGCGAGGTGGCACACCTTGACAGGTCAGAATGTGTGCCAGGTCCAGACTGGGTGCCAATGGGGCTAAGGTTCCCATCTATTAGGAAACCCCCAGAGGTCTATCTAAAACCACCGACTGGGTGGTCTCCTGAGTCTTGGCAGCCCCCCAGTGTCTGTACAATTAGTCAGAGGGAAGCTGGCTTGGAATTCAGGTCTTCCATAAAGTGGTGCACACACCTGAACCCTACCCTGGTGGAGCATTCTATGATGGAAGAGCATTAGCTAACTCACGGTATTACCTAGATATAAGATAAACAAGCTCAAGGTTTTACATTGGGCACAGCAGGATGGCCTCTCTGCAAAACAGCTGCTTTCAACTGTTGCTGGAAGTCTTGTGTAAAGCTACCATGGATGCATCATGGTGGGAGGGACGGATGGGTGCATGGATGGATGAGTGGATGGATGGATGGATGAGTGGATGGATGGATGGATGGAAGGAGGAAAGAAGGAAGGAAGAGAGGGAGGAAGAGAGAAAGAAAGGGAGGGAAAAAAGGAAGGGAGGGAGGAAGGAAGAAAGGAAGGGAGGAGAAAGGAATGGAGGGAGGGAGGGAGGGAGGAAGGATAGAATGACGACAGATTTGAGGTTCAAACTGCAAACAACACCCATGTTGACTGAACCTCAACTTACCTTATAGAGTAGGTCCACTTATAATTCTTTGTTTTTCAATCCTATGTGACAACTCTGCTATGCTCACCCTACTGAGGAAGTGGAACCTAAAACACAGGAATATGTCTCGTGGAAGACACGCGTAACAGACCCGAGTTCTCACACTGCAGCTGGAATGAATGTCACAAACAGGTCTCACTGAACTGTGCCTGGCCTCGCTCTTCTGCTGCTGTGACTCCCAGGAGGAGTCTAGAAATCTGCATTTCCAACAGCTTCCTAGCTTAGATCCTACAATGCTTTTGGATAGCACTGCACATCCTGAGAACCTCTGCTCCAAAGGCCAGGGTTGGATCAGGTACTAGCCTGTGGCTGTGGAGGAATGCGGCATCTGTAAAGAGCGCCTTCTCTCTGCTGAAATTCTCCCTGCAGTGTGGAGCAGGGAAAACGACCCAAGGCCCTGGGGAACATGGCTGCCCAGGGAAGGGTTATGAGGAAGCAGGCCCGACTCCTAGAGGGCCAAGCACGAAGGAGAAAAGGCAGCTCCCTGACGTCTGTACCCTGTGTTTAGTGCAAAATCCTTTCAAAATATTCTGTCACGGAGAAAAAGAGTTAGTGGGCCAACTTTAAATCCGTGAAAATGTCAGACGTCTTGTTCAGGCCAAGTGGTGAATACGAAGTATTTCAGCATAAACATGGACTGTAGAAACATGCACTGGCGTCCTGACTGCTGTATCAGCCGCCCTGAGGAGATGGCCGGGCCACTCAGTGCTATTTAGTGCACATATCGCAGACAACAACAGCATCAGGCTGCAGGAGGGCATTTCTCTTAGTGCACTGGCAACCGGAGGCAGCGGATTTTCTGTACACTGGCTGGTGGATCCCTGGAGATGCTTGTCCTCCACGACCTAGCAACCCCTTCCCCAATCCCCTTCTCCATTTTTGAAAGAGGAGAAATATGGCTCGTATAATGTGGGCTGTGGCGGCCTAACATGACACTCACATAGATGTGTAATTTGCAGACATAACAGCTCCGCGCTTCACCACCCCCTGCACAACCTCACAGCACCAACTGAGGAGCCGTAAGAGAAAGCCACCAGGAAAAACAAGTCCCAGCACAGTGCTACAAGAGTTACTCTGGCAAACACAGACCCTGAGCTGCCAAGGCCAGAAGATGCAGCTGCAAGTCCTGGTTGGAGAGGAAACCTGAGTCCAGAGTCCTCGAAGCTCAAGTCTCCACTTAGAACACATAGCCCAGAGATTATATTTAGCTATCCATTTCAGCCAAAACGCTCTTTGAAAAAAAAAAAAGTTTCTTTTACTTAATGCGTAGGAGTGTTTTGCCTGCGTGTATGGATGTGCACCAGGTGCTGTAGTATCTGTACCGGCCAGAAGAGGGCGCCGGGTGCCCTGGAGCAGTTAGAGCCTGGTGGGCGTGACCCAACCCAGGTCCTCTGTGAAAGTGGCCAAGTTCTCTTAACTACCAAGCCATTGTCCAGCCCCCTTCTTTTCTCTTACATCTTAAAGATTTGTTTTTATTATTAATTACTCATATGTGGGGAGGGAATGTGCCCATGGCAGCAGCTGGACTTGGAGGCCAAAGCCGCCAGGTCCGTTGGAGCCGGAGTTGCAGCTGTGGAGAACCACTGGGCGGGGCTGGGGAAGGGGAGCAGAAGGGGGGCCTCTGAAACAGCAGCCAGCACTCTCTCCAGCCCCGCCCTCTCCCACAGGACCTTTTCTAAGGAGCAGGATATGAATAGTGCAGACAAGTTAAAATATTTTGAGTAAGAACAAACAACCACATAAATGTTAATTTTCCATCAACAGGACAGCACAGCACACAGTAGGCCTGGGAGGAACAGCAGTACCCTTTACCTTCTGCCCTGAAAGAGTTAACCTAAATTAAAATACCAGGAAGAAGTATCTCACACCTGCCCCTGCCGCCTATGCAAAAGATGATTGTAACAAACCCACTATGTAAATCTCTTCAAACAAAAAGATAATAATACTTTCCTGTTGTGAGTTTGCTTGCAGAAAAGGCAAATTGGTGCATAATTAACAATTTGTTGGTGCAAATTCATCTGCATCTTTTAATTGGTGTTAATTAGATTAGGACTAAAATTTCTTTAATCCTTTATCTTGCCTTTTTTGATGCAAACTAATTTCCTCAGCTGGATGTCAAAGTTTCCTATTAATTACACCTTTTTAACAGGCATGCTTTCCCCAGACACAGCTATGATGGCTCCGAAGGACAGGCCGGGAGCAACTGTCAGAGGGTCCTGGGGCCCAGGCTTCGGGAAGAATAAGACATAGTAGAACTAACCCTGGGA
Organism: Pachyuromys duprasi; assembly: GCA_028658305.1. Lineage (NCBI taxonomy): Eukaryota > Metazoa > Chordata > Mammalia > Rodentia > Muridae > Pachyuromys > Pachyuromys duprasi. The sequence continues at coordinate 62,249,154 of CM053745.1, read as the reverse complement.
AGATGCCGGTGTGTGTGTGTGTGTGTGTGTGTGTGTGTGTGTGTGTGCGCGCGCGCGCGCGCGCGCATGCGCGTGCTGGTCTTGGCAATCTCCAGCCTGTCGGACCAGCCTGGAGAGCTGGGCATGTGACAGCCACAGAGCAGACATCAGAGTTAAGAAGATGGCCTGCCTGCAAAGCCCGAGAATGACGGACAATAACCAAGAAAAGGCCTGGCATCCTCTACTCTGCACTGTCCAGGGGCCTCAGTGTGAAACCCTTGTCCGGTCCAAGGGAAAACACGCCCGTGTTCGGCAACTTCGTGAATTAGATTCTACACTCCACATGGTTTGCCTGAACACTGTAACCTCCTACCACAGCGAGCATGTCGGGAGAAAAAGCCACAAAATACGTTCAATATCTTTTATGGCAATGCGACCTGAAATAAAATTTTATGTAGTCAAGGATTTTGATAGCTCTTCATCCATTGCCTTCTCTTGCTATGCAAGGGTGATGATTGAAACCCGATGTGTGCTGAAAAAAACGGGCCGTAAAACATTTTATGAACAAATAAAACAGTAGCCATTAAGTTTTGCTATGATGTCTGAGTAGATATTCAGCACAAAAACACGATAAAACAACTGTAAACCGAGTGTGATCAAACGTAATTACAATGACTTGTCTCCAGCGAGTGACAGGAACTAAATACAGTCACAGACTTCTCCAAAATTACTTTGGGCAAAGAACCAAGAGAACACTATATCCTTTCTTCACGGAAGGCATTTTGCCAAATAAATCGCAAACACACAAGCTTTAATAACCACGGCCAAAAAGCACTTGGGAACTCATTATGGAGATGTTTAAAACACAGGCACACATGCGCGCGTGCATGCTCCCACACACTCGAGTGCACGCGCACACGAGCTCATATTTGATCATAAAAAAGGACACAATGTAATCCTGAGGAAAATGCCACGTTTGGGGCTCTGCACAAACAGATCCAGAGGGCCACAGGCACGGCAAGCGTCCCGCCCCGGATGGGGAGCTTGGCCACTTTCCTGCATCTTTGGAGAGGCTGCGAGAAGCCTGCAGCTCAGAGCAAACAACGGTTCTGAAATAGCCTCCTTTCCTCCCAACCTCTCGGCCGCCTCCCACCCTTTTCAAAGTAACCTACTCAAACATTCTCTCCATAGAGAAAATTGGCCCTGGTAACTCTTGGGTCCAGGCTGCACAGAGACCTCAGCTACAGGTCCAGGACACACAGCCCAGCACGACTCTCCTCTATTCCTAAAACTAGGACATATGCGGAAGGCCATCCCGAGGGTCTTCAAGAAAGTGAGCTGGGTGTGGTACACGTCAGTAATCTCAGCACTCCGCTGCCTGCCGGGTGCAGGGTGCCGGCTACGGGGTCTGCCAGGCCAGCCAGGACTATGTACGAGACTGTCAAAGCCGAGAACCAGGGCCTGGAGAGGCGGCCAGCAGTTCAGCGCATGCGCTGCTGTTCCGCTCTTCAGAAGCCCAGCCCGGCTCCCAGCTTGCAACTGTAATTGCAGCACCAGGAAGACCGACGATCACACGCCGCCGGCCTCCTGTGCACACAGCCACCCCGCCACGCCACACGTCTTTACAAATAAACCCTCTAGTGCGGTATGGTGGTGCACGCCTGTAATCCCAGCACTCAGGAGGCAGAGGCAGGGGGATCTCTGTGAGTTCGAGGCCAGCCTGATCTACAGAGCAAGTCCAGGAGAGCCAGGACGGTTATACAGCGAAACCCTGCCTCAAAAACACCAATAAACAAACAAACTAACTAATCTAAACAAACAAAAAAAGTAGAAATCTAATCGCATTTTTGTACCTAAATGTCCACGGAAACGCTCTCTGTATTTCCATCAAGTCATGGGCTGGTGAGCACAGATGCCTGCCACCAAATCTGACAGCCTGTGGTCAGTCCTCAGGAGTCTCACAGTGCAAGACAGAACTGACTGGGCAGGCTTTCCTAACACAAGCCCTGCACACCCACCACCCACCCACGTACCTACGAACGTATGCACACACACAAAACAGGGAAGTGTAATGAAAGTAAGTTAAAAGATATAGTGGGTGAAGTATTTGGAAGAAAGTACTGATCTGTGCTAAACCATGGATGAAGCATGAAAATACACCTCAAAGAAGAGGGCAACGACAAGAAGTGCACAGGCTGCAAGCTTCTTTGTATAGAAAAGCCTCCAAATCGGCCAATGACAGAAGCAGAGAGCCCGAAGGCCGCGGGCTCAGGTGACAATGCGCATGGCTGCTAACAGGTGCAGGGGATGGCTTTGTCCTCCATAATGGCCAGGCCAGCGCCTCTCCTCACCCCTTCCTGCTGGGTGACAGGCTCACTCTCTGCTCTCTCAGGGGACAGTGTCTACCGCAGATCTGCAGCCCAGCCCTCCTCACACGCCAAGCCACAGCTTACAGACTTGCGGGCAGAGTTCCAGCAGCTGCCTGGGGTTGAATGGTCTGCCCTTGCTCCTTCCAGCATGCCTCAGCACCTCGGAAGAGCCAGCCTCTCCTCCAGGCACCCACGCCAAGACCTTGGATGCTTCTCCCATCCTCTCTTTGCCACCAAAAAAACATTTGATCCACCAAAAAATCTGCTCGGTTCTGCCTCAAAACACACTACAAATGTGTCTAGCACTTCTTCCACCACCCTGTGCCCACGGCTCAGGGCCCCCACATCCTGCCTAGCAGGCCTACTCAATACACATCTCCACATAAATGAATGGCGGCGCCATCACCTGCCAAGGTCTGGTCCAGAGCAGCTTTGTGACCAGACACAGGAGAGGTAACACAGGGCCGCCTGGAGAGATGCCTCCAACTTCGGGACCTTTCTGACAGCGTGGACACTAGACACCAGCACAGGGGAGTATTTCAAATGCTAAGCCAACCCAGGGACCCTCAGCACCACCGAATGCTTTCTAAGACGGATCTCAAGACTTGTATCCCAGGCTAGCCCGGGTCTCCCTACACGGCCACAGATGGACCAAATTTCTAACCCTCCTGCCTTCATCTCCAGAATGGTGGAATTACAGATATGTGTCCCAGCGTTCAAGTGCCTGTGGGGTGGTGGGCACAGCCTGAGCCATGAATCCTGGCCAAAGCAGAGCGAGTCACTCACACTTTCCACACGTGAGCTCACGACTGTCCTCTCCTCGCAGGACTTTAGAACTAGTTTTCTGTCTGCAGCTCTTCCCCTTCCGTCTGTTGCCATCAGTGCTCCAAGCCGCCTTTCCCGTGCGTAGGCCTCAACCGCCCTGCAGTGCGGTCACAGGTAGGCCTCTCCCACCTGGACGCCTGGAGTGGCTCCTCCAAGCCCAGTGCTAATTCCACGGCCTAATGCCCGACAAGCTTCGCAGCCTACGCCCCCGCGCCTTGATGTCAGGAGAATGCGGCTGTCAGCTGTTTGACACAGCACCTGCACGTCCACCCTCCACCTGTGCTGCCTCGACACGGCTTCGCCCTCACACTGTCTCACTTGGAAAAACGTCTGCTTATTGCAGTTTTGGAGACTGAATCGTACGACTTGTGCATGCCAGCTCCACGCTACACGGTCAGCCCTCTTTTTATGTATTTTAACTTTTTTTTCCAAATGTGTATTGGTGCTTTGTAACATGTATGCACCTAGAACCTACAGAGGCCTGGTGCAGCCATGTGAGCTGCCCCGTGGGTCCTCCGTAAGAGCAGCCAGCACCTTTAGCCTCAAGTCTCCTCTGCAGCGCTTCCTTACCCTGGGTGTTAGGGTGACAGGGGTAGGGCCAGGGAAGCCAGCCTGGAGCAAGAGGGTGTCAAGGCGTGTTTACATCCCAGAAATCTGGTTCCCAATCAGCAGGAGTGGGCTCTGTCCCCTCTGCCCCAGGGCCTGCGTGTCCCCTGCCCAGCACCCTACCACATAGTCCCCTAGCCAGGTTACACTTGCTTTCCCTTTGGAAGGCAACATCCAGAAGCACCTGGAGGTGCCCTTATGCAAATGAGGCATCCCAGCACCCCAGCCCTGGCCAGCGGGGCACACTCACCCTATGGCAGCCCCTGCTCACCTCCAGAGGTTTTAATAGCCTTTGTTTCCCCGTGAGCTGCCAGGGTGCAGCTGCTTCCAGAGAGTCAGTTCTCTACATGCAAGGCAGGCAGATCTCTGTGAGTTCAAGGCCAGCCTGGTCTACACACTGAGTTCCAGGACAGCCAGGCTACATAGTGAAACAAAACAGCAGCAAATTACTGTTACAATTTTTTTGCTCATAGACATTCTCCCTGTGTGACTGTCTCTGCACTTGTGTGCCCAGTGCCCCTGGATGCCAGAAGAGGGGCTGGCTCCCCAGTTCTGAGCCAACGCGCAGTGCTAAAAGTCAAACCCTTGAACAGGAGCCAGCGTTCTCGACTGCTGAGCCATTTTCCCAGGCTCTCTGATTTTTTGGGGGGAAGTGTGGGGAGGGAGTCTCAAGACAGGGTTTCAGTGTAGCCCTGGCTGTCCTAGACTAGCCTTGTAGACCAGGCTGGCCTCATGAAGATCTGTCTGCCTCTGCCTCCCGAGTACTGGGATTAAAGGCATGTGCTACCTTGCCCAGATGGGGAAAAAAGTCTATTTTCAATAAAAGAAAAAAAAAAGTAGAACTGGCTTTTTCTTGGATGATCATGTGTTCCAAGGAGAGGACGTAGTGATTTGAGGACTCACTCTTCACATATTCACCAATGCCTGCCGAGAAGTGAGTGTGACAGAGTGAGGCACGCCACGAGGAGCCCTCGAGACCACATGGTGGGCTTCGCCTTCTCATCCACCCACCTAGTTAATATTTATGGGCACCAACTATGTCCTAGGCCTTTGGTCCATTTGCTGACTCTAGAGACAGTCTGACAGCTGAGGGTGGCCCAGTTCTTGACTTCTCAGAGTTCACATTGCACAGGGGGACCTGCTCGTGAGAAGATGGCACCACCAAGAACACTAGATCCTTAGGAATGTGCTAAGTGAGGCGAACACGTGCAGTCACACACAATCACGCCGTGAGCTGAGGGTGGCAGGTGTGGGCTTCCGGGTGGAAGGAGCTGGCAGCCCCACAAGCACTGGACGGACACACCCAGAGAAGGGGCAGAGAGGGAGAGTGGAGATCTCGTCTGACACTGGGACGGCCATGGAGGCAGGATGCAGGCCCACGGAAGACCGCCATGCGGCTTTCTCTTGTTTCTTTGCTCCAGTGCCCTGGCTTGAACTCATGGCTTCCCATTTGCCAGGAGCTCTACCACTGAGCTCCACCCTACTGGGAAATGTGAACTAACTAAATGTGAGGAGATGGCTCTGTGGGCAAAGTGTTGCTCTACAGGCAGGACCTGAGCCTGGCTTCTCCACATCCGTGTCACTTTTGGATATGGCAGTTCATGCCTAGGATCCAAGCCCTGGGGTAGGAGACAGGCGGACCCTGGGGCTCTCAGCTAGCCATGCTAGCCAAAGTAGCGAGCCCCAGTTTTGGTGAGACCCTGTCTTAAAAAAAAAAAAAAAAAGCAAGGGAACAGCTAGGCGACGTAGAGCACGCCCACGATCCCAGCACTCGGGAGGCAGAGGCAGGTGGATCTCTGTGAGTTCAAGGCCAGCCTAGTCTACAAAGCTAGTCCAAGACAGCCACAGCTACACAGAAAAAACCCTGTCCCAGAAAAAAAAGGAAGGAAGGAAGGAAAAAGAAACCCTCACAGGTGTACTCTTGGGTCTTAGTTGGTCCCAGGTGTAGTCAAGCTGGCCGCCAAGAACAGCCATCACCAGTCCACCCCTTGTCAGCCTGACATGCAGCCGCCGTGTCTCCTTGTGTCATACTTAACACCCAAACAAAAGCAGCAACTGCGTCACATCATACCTAACACCATAGAACTGCTTCATGTATGATCGGAAACCACTGCATGTTTAACAAGGTCATGAACCAGCCTGACCTAACTGTCCCTTCACCACAGCTCACTATAAACTCCAGAGGAGGTGGCAATGTGGGTAAGGACATTCTTCCAGTGTCAAAAACTTATGTATCAGAACACTAACATTCTCTTAATTCATGTTAAAGAACTGATAATAAAGAAATCAAGGGAAAATTGCAAATATCTCTACAAACACAGTGTTAAAAATGTTGACAGAAACACTCATGCCAATTGTGACCCTACAGCGGTCAGTGGCCTTAGCGGCACCTGTGGCCACTTTTTCTGCAGCCTTTCCGGACTTCCTCTGGTTCGCTGCCTACTCACAAAGGCCACTCTAAAGCTTCCATTTCACTTTCCAGCCACAGAGCCCTCACCACACACTCAGAGGCCAGTGTGAGTGCTCTGCCAACTTCTCAGAACACCCACCCCGCTGGGCCCTGGGACTGGGAAGCTGCCACGGGGCGGCCTTGCAGTCCTGCGGCACACCAGACCATCTCCTCCAGCCGCCTACCCGCCACAGCCCTAGCTGGGGCCACACTGTACCCCGAGGTCCTCACAGCCTTAGCTGGGGGGCACACTGCTCCCTGGGGTCCCCCTCGATTAGTCTCACTTCAGAACTAGTGTGCAACAGACCCCAGGCAGTGTGAGTCTGTCCTACTCTCCGTGTCCCCGCAGGGAGGAAGAGAGAGGCCAGCAGCAAACCTTTGAGTTCTCTTGTTAGGGTGTGCCTTGGGCGCCTGGGAGGCCCTCCGTCTGGGCTCTGAGCCTGCAGCCCAGATCAAGTGTGGACATGCTCGTGAACAGACAGTTCCCTGAGCCACAATCCGCTGTGGCCTTCCTTCCATGTATTTCACAAGTTTTACCCTTGTACAAACAGAAGTGCCCTCAGCTTCTCGACTGCCTTCTGCCTGGGAACACCGTGACTGACCAGCCAGTTCCGGAGGGGCCGCAACGGTCACCTACACACTCTCCTGCACTGACTCTGTGCTAACTGTGATCACCTTGCTTTCAGCAATACACAGGCACACACACACACAAACAGGCACATACACGTGCGCACACGCACACATTCACGCACACATACACATGGCATCACAGGTCACTCCTGCACAAGGGTCATGCTAACCTGTCACACTCGTTTTAGTGCACGTGCTGCAGAGAGTTCCCCAGCGAATGTTGAAACAAGAGGCTGTGAATTTCCACAAGTGGGTAGAGACGAAGGGGCGGGGGGGGGGGGAAGGAACCCACCGGCTGTCACGTCTGTTCTGCCCCCGAGGTGTCCATCCAGAGGTGCTTGCACCGATGCTCTGAGCTCACGCTTGGAGGGCAGAACACAACAGGAAGGGCGTGCAGTGGAGCAAGGAGGCGCCCCCTCGGGGCAGACAGGAATCGAAAGTGGGAAGAGGCCGAGGTCCATCTCCACTTCTGTCATATAGTGTGTGTGTGTGTGTGTGTAACAGTACACGTGTGGAAGCCAGGCGGCGGTGCTTTCCGTCCACCCTGGGGGCTCTTAGACTTAGGGCCGGAGCATCTTCCTCTTCACTGCTATCGTTCTCATCCCATGAACTTGCACAGCACCAACAAATGACCCACAGACGAGCTGAGGCATGAGAGCCCTCGAGGCCCATCACTCCCGAGGCAGCTGGCACACGAGGCTCCAGGTCCCACAGCTCTGCCTCAGTGCTGGGCATACTCAGCCCATGCGGCCTGGCCTCGGTCACTCCGAACCGCTCTTCCTCTGCACCAGCGTCCTGCCTGCCCACACGCGTGTTCACCCCTCCTGCAAGTCGTGTCTCCTGGTGCAGCCCCAGCCCTGTGGGCCTGGCTACATCACCACCACACACCCAGGCTGCGGGCTCCGCCTGTGTCCACCCTCATACACGCAGTTCACACACAGGCCACGCACAGCTTGGCTCTAGCGCCACTCTTTCTTGCCAATCCCACTTTGTAAGTGCAAGCATGGAAGAGGATATCATGGCGATGGTTCACTCTTGCTCATCTCATTAGTGAGCAGAGGGCACAGGACTCCTGTGTCTACAAACAGCAGCTATGACTTCAGATCTGCATCCTCCGTTCAAGTCTGACCATTTGCCAGCATGAAGATTACACAGATTTCACAGATTCTAGTCTCTAGAGGAAACTCAACAAGAGAAAATAACCAACCAGTAAGAAAGGGCAAATCTAAGAAGTGTTCACGATGACACAGGGAGACCACAGAATAAACAACAACAAAGGCAGCAACTCATAATAAAATCAAATGCATGTACTATGTGACTTCACCAAGACTGCGTGTGCGTGTGTGCGCGTGCGTGCAATGCTGTGCTGTGTGTGGACTGTGCCATGTGTGTATGTGTGCTGTGCTATGTGTATGTGTGCACTGTGTGTGTTGTGTGTGTGTTGTGCTATGTGTGTGTACACTGTGTGTGCTATGTGTGGGTACACTGTGTGTGCATGTGTGTATATGCTCTGTGTGTGTACACTGTGTGTGAATTCTGTGTGTGTATGTTTGTATATATGTGTATGTATGTGTGTATGTGTTTGTAAGTTGTATGTATGTGTGTGTGTTAGTATTTAGGCACCTGCTTCTGGGTTGCTTAGCAACCTATGATGTCATCATGTGTTGCCAGCAGGTGGCCACACTGGCAGGCTGGTCACTTTGATCCTTAAAAGGATCAGCCCGCCACTTTGTCTCTCTTGTCAGCTGCAGGAAATCCACCTGAATCCACCTCTCAGGTCAACTGGGCTCCAGATAAGCACTATACTTATTGCCTATCACAGAGGGTGGGATTCCTCCCCTTTCCCTGGTTTGGGGACTTCTCTTTCCCGGCCCATGCACCAATGTTAGGACGAATTAAGACAATGATGAGGCACACAGCAGATCTTATATGAAAGAGGTTTATTGGATGGAGATGAAGAGAGGAGGAGAGAATGAGACATGATAGGGGGAAGGGAGGAGGTACCCCGACAGAGAAAGGGGAGAGGACAAGAGAGACAAAGTAGTAGGTTGAAACTTTAAAGAGCAAAGTTTAAGAGTCTAAGAGCATCTTAAGGTTGATAAATGCAAGTTATAAATGTTTGAGAGTCTAAGAAAATGTTTTAAGGTTGGTAAATGCAGGTTATAAAGGTTGCAAGGGCCAAGGTGTTTTAAAGTATCCTAAATAGGTAAAAATGCTTAATTATTTCCTCCTGTTGCCATGCTACTGTTGCTACGTTACTGTCCAGGGCTTTGACCCTTATCAATAGAGCTCTGATTTATTAATCTAACTCTAATATAAAAATATTCCACTATTCCACCCACTGTCATGGTTCCAAGCTCAAGATTTTAAATCTCCATAATGTGTCCTTATACTAAAGGTTAAGATCAAGTGAGCTTTTGTCCCTTCTACTTCATGAAAGGCACCTTTTCAGAGCTCACCTTAAGGAATGCTTATGCTGTTAACACAAATGTGTAGGTCTACTGCCTTTCCTACAATGTATATTTCAGTGCAGATTACAATTGTGATGCTAACATGTCTAAAGTTTTATCTCCTTTGTAAAACTTAAAAGTAATTCTTGTAAGCTGCAGGAAATCCACCTGAATCCACCTCTCAGGTCAGTTGGGCTCCAGATAAGTACTGCCCCTATTGCCTATCTCGGAGGGTGGGATTCCTCCCCTTTCCCTGGTTTTGGGACTTCCCTTTCCTGGCTCCTTGATTGCTACTTCCTACAGGCAACACTGGCTGGATTGGTTCCCTCATTGGCCAGCCACTGGATTGGTTAGTTCACCTCAGGTATCAGCATAAAATGCCTCTCTTGGTAGGAGAAGCTGGACTGTTCAGCATCTGGCAACTTCCTGTTGCCTTTTCAGACAGAGGGACCTCCCCTTAGCCACAGTCTTCAGCGGCTATGGTTGACCCTTTTTGCTGACCTCCATTTAGGACTTCCCTTTCTCTTGGGAGAGATTTTTCCCTCTACATGCAGTGCACAGTTTCTTCCCCTCACCTATGAAAATCCTGGCGCTAGGTAAGCTGTCTCCTACAGGCAGCCGTGTCCCTGGTCTCTGGCCAAAGCTGAGCAGCTGCATCATCAGGTAGGACCATATATATCTACTGAGTCAAACCTTGCTCTTGGGATGCCTTATACATTCACTACTCCTACCCACCTAATGGGAACAGTCCATTCATCCGTTCCTCCAGATTCTTCTCTGGGGTGTCTTCTGGAGAATTTCAGGTTTCTACATCCAGTGTCTGCTTTAAGGGCCTCTAAGCTTACACACTTCTATAACTAAACTTCGCCTCAATTTCCTTACATGACAGATCCAAAGCAAAGTCTTTTTAAATTACTGCCAGTGACTGGGTAAATGGAGGTTCCTTCAGCTAAATGGAGATTCCCATGTTCAATTCTCTTTGATCCAAACTGTCCACCTCTGTTCACTCTCCCAGAAGTTTTAAGTGTACACCTAAAGAAATTTTCTCCATAACCTACTTAACTTTGTCTTCTGCCTATACATATACGTATATATACATATATACGTTTCAGTGTCCTGTCAGACACCAGGGCGCACACAGAGGCTGGGCTTCTGCATACCAGCAGCCCCCAGCCTCTCATGCTCCCTGCCGCCAGCTCACAGTCGCCCTCCACAGCCTCGTGCTGCTGCCCCCCAGGCTGTCCATGCTCACTAGCAGCAGAGTCCCCCAAGCTCCACACCGGCCCTGAGCGTGTGACTCGACCTCCCCACTCCCCGAGTGCCTCACACCTGTCCGGAGGCCCCCGCAAGCCCGCTCCCTCCTCACACCGGCTCACTGAGGCAGACCCTGCCCACGCCGCAGCCACATGGCCCACAGAGCCGCTGCTCACCCCCAGCAGCAGCGGGGCCTCCTGGGCCTGTGAAGGCGCCACCATTGCTGGCAGCCTTCTAGAGCGAAGGAAATTCTCCCGTTAGCCCTGTGAATCCTGTGTTCTGACCCCGGCTAACCAGATGCAAATGCAGCTAAAAGTCACAACCGCAAATGAAAACCCACTCATCTCCCCCTTCTACTACCAGCAGGGACGAGCAATGGCAGCCACCTCGTGACTGTGTGAGGACGGAGCAATGGGAGCCACTCTGTGATGGTGAGGGACTGGGCGGCCGACCACACCGCTGCACCAACCACTGCCTCAAGGAACGAGGAGGCGGGACTGGGAGAAGGCCCTCTAAGGGTGGCCAGCGAGCTGCTGCCCAGCCCTCGGGTTCTAGCCCCATCTCGGGGTGCTGGCCCGCATAAGCGTCCCCCAGCCCACCGCCCCCACCCCCGAGGGCTCCTCCCAAAGCCCAATGCCTGCCCTGGGCCCCCGCCCGGGCCTGGGGAGCCTCAGCCCCTCGCCACCCTCCCGCGCTCCGTTCTGGCACAAGGAAGCCCTCAGCCAGGCCCTCCCTGGACAGATCTTGGAAATGATTAATCTCCCAGATTAAACTGAATGAGCTCAATATAAAAATATTTTTAAAAAACAGTAGGGTCGTTAAGGAGTGACAGATTTAAGCGCCATCTGGGCTCGCTGGTCAGGGTGGCGCGGATTCCATCGAACGGCTGAACAGAGCACGATCCGAGAATTCCATCTGTCCATCTAGAGAGCATCCGTCCCCCAGTTTGGCCTCTGATGTTAGAGTTGTTGAAAGCAAACACTATTCTGTAGGTGTGGAATGCTGCTTCCTCTAAACTCCCCGAACGCGCCCTTGATTACCACAATGCCTGACAGAAACCAAGCTTCCCTGGATTCTAACGCGCCCACCGCAATTCCAAACTGACTTCTTTTCACAAATGGTAATTTCCACCGCTTTACTTCTGTAAGGCTTCGGGACCATACGCGGAGGTGTTTCCTAGGGTTACCCTGCTAAAGCTCACTTCGGTTTTTTGGGTTCTTTTTTTGTTTTCACTGAAAACTATACATATTATAAAACAGGATCCCTTTTCTCTTTCTACTATTAATTCTTCCTCTTCACCTCTCAACTAAAATGTTCTTATTAAAATATTATTGTGAAAAATATCAGGAAACAGCGGGCCTGAGAAACATGTTTTTCGTCTTCTGCTCTTTTTTGGAGAGAGGGGCCTTTGCTCCTTCTGACCTTCACCACTTTGGAGTGCTTTCTGCCTGCCTGGGCTATAAAACACTGTCTAGAACCATCATTTCGACTTCCCATGCCGGCTAACATGGCTCTGTTTCTGAAATGGTGGCAAAAACAAACAAACAAATATATCCTGTGGCCACCCATCTTTAACAACTGGAGGGAAATTGTTGTCAAAAGAAATGTAGGAGGGTGAAAGGGCAACAGAACGGGATTACTGTGAGTGTGTGTCATGTGAGAATGTCATCAGCCTCTCCTTAACTGGAAAACACTGTTCTCCACAGTAGGACCAATATGATGATTAGAATACAGAAAGGGTGAATTTCCTGCTTTACTGCTCTGCTGCTGTTAGGTACCTCATTACAGTATTTTACACACGGACGTTAAGCTATCATAAAACCAAGACTCGTGTAATTGGCTGCGAGACTGCCCATTATCACCTTTTTGTATTAGTAATTTTTTGTCATCCTTTACAGGTACCATGTATACAGTCAAATCCTTTGGCCTTTTACATATCAGGTGCATTTGCTCAAATATAAGTCACTGGCAATTTTTGAAAAGCTGGAACAATACACCACATGAGAAACATACACATTTATCATTTCTTTAAATCCTACTAGAGTGTCCTTTCCAAGACCATGTACAGCAGTGTCTGAAAAGGCACACTAATGTTGGCTATCTCTAAGAATCGCAAGTATTATTTAACATTCCCATAGAATAAGTTTTTCACCGGGTCTACCCAGTAACTTTCGGGACAGCCACAGCTACAAGAGAGACCCTGTCTCAATGTCCCTATTCCTCCCCCACAGGGGGAAAAATGTTCTTTCTCCAAATCTCCCTTATTTGATTAAAGAAGAGCAATTTTATAGATTATTTTTTAAATGGCACCTCAGGGCAGCACACAATGATCCCAGAGGAAAATGTCGCTGCAGTGGACAGATGTTCAAATGCAAAACATAAAAATTGCTCAGAAACTCTGGTTTCCCCAAAAGCTACTCTGGCCAGAGTTCTAGAAAAAGATGGGGTGCTTGCCTAGGGCAGCTGGCCCCTCAGCCATGGCAGCATCTGGCTCAGGGCACTGATTTCTCTTGGTGCCAGGGGCCAAGAGTTAGGTCACTAAAGAAAAGCAGAGGCTGGGACCACCGGCATTTTCTTTCCCCCTCTAAGTTCGGGAAATAAATCCGAAAGGGCTTTGGATGGCCCAAAGCTATCTAAGACATCCCTGAGGAGCAACTTCCCTGTTTATTGAAGTTTCTTCATATTTGAGGGTTTTTATCCCTCGATGGGTCACCTGCAATGAAAGAAGCAGGCTCCTCCCCACACCCCTGGCTTCGTCTCCCACACTCTACCCTATTTAGGCCTGAACACTCTGTCGTTTGGCTTCGGTGAAAATGGAGCTGGTTAGGTTGTCTATGAGAGGTGCCAGCTGGCTTCTGCACAAAGGTGACAGCTTTCTTTGTTTGTTGCTAATCCTTTTGGCTTTCTTAGTGTCCCCAAGTCACACAACCACGCACCGGGCACTCCCATCGGGTGGCACAGCATTGATGCCGGCGGCACAGTGCACACAATCCAAGGCGGTTCGGCTGCACAGCCGGGCACGCTCCCTTTCAGTGGGCACGTGAGAAAGGGGGTCAGTTACACTTGAACAGGAGCTGGCTCTGTGGCCCAGCAGTGGACACGAGGACACACTGGCCACCGATGAGGGTGGGCAGCCGGGTGGGCAGCCGCGTGGGCCTCGGGGAAGGACGAGCAGTCATACCCAGGGAGAGCCACCGCTGAGGCATCCTTCCTTTCGCAGGTGAAAGTCCCTAATCACACAGCACTCGCTCAGGATGCCAGCCAGAAAATGGTATTATTTATCCCCATGCGTGTGGCTGGTACCAAATGACGCCTGTTTGCTCCGGTTTCGTACATTGTTCAATCAATGGTGCATATTTTTAGGGCTTACAAAGAAGAAGAAAATATTTCCCTTAGGGTTTTGCCTAAGCAACACTATGTGAGCTAAGAGAAGAGGAGCTGGCATGTTCCTTGACAAATAATTTGTATTTCAGTATACAGGAGTAATTTTATGGAGCCTCGCTCCCCAGAGAACGCTCAGCGCCCTGTGTGCGGCCAACATTTCTTTTCTTGTACTTACAGACATACAACCCCAAGTCTTACTGCTATATTTGAAGTCACTGAACAGTGGACTATTGAAAAGTAAAAATCACCAACAAATCACATTACAAGAAAGAACAAGGTCAAATGAACAAAGAAACATTTCCTGAAACCTGAAAAAAAAATTAAGTGTCTCGTTGGCCTTCACCAAAACTCTCCTAACGGTCAGGATTTGTGGGGCAGAGAATTTGTAGATGTACTGTACTTCACAAATTATTAAATCAGATGTTGCATTACCTATTCATCAGGCTGTCCAGATAAATCTGTATTTCAAAACAAGATGGCTTGTCAAATTTGCTACTAGCAATACAGATGAAAAAAGTTTAGGCCTTTTCTTTTAAAAATCTTTGTCTTGTTATGACTATTGTCTGAAAAAGACAACGCTTTAAAGAACTGGACACACACATCTATTTCTGTAAAGTCTAAATGAAATAAGACAGAACAAACATAGCTAATCCAGTTGTGTGACCTCAGTAATTCCCAAGACATCAGAGAAAGTTGAAAGTTATTTTGGCTCAAGAGAATTGATAAAATTGTATTCTTTAAAAAATTTTTTTAAGTACTTTAAATATATTTTTTAAGTATTTTAAGAGTTCACATAAGGCTTCTGAAAAACTGAATGCTCACATCTAGTCAAGCTCCTGAAATTCAGGTAGCACACTTATTTCTGCATTCCATAACCCAGAACTTCGCAAACTTCTGGGCCTCAGGAAACACATCAACACAACCAGAGCAAAATGCTTGAAGAGAACAAAACCTCGGAGCGAGGTCAGGGAGCCGCGCAGACCAGCAAAGCCCTTCCTCCCCACGGGGTCACTCTCCCCAGCACTGACTGCTCCCCCCGTAAATTCCACGCTCGCCCCTCCCCTCGATGCCTCCCTGCACCACAAAAGTTTGGCTTGCTGATTGGGTCTGAAACAAAGGGAAGGCAGCGGGGACACCGTTTATAGCAGGAGGGGGGGGCTGGCCATTGTGCTCGGCGCATCCACAAGCTGTCAGTTCTATTTTAACATCGTTAAGAAGACTGTTAACACGCCAGACTCTGTCTTAGGGACCTTGAAAACACCAGCAAGCTATTAACCGACCCACCTGGAATAAATAGTATCCAATTCGAAAGACTCGGGATCACATTGAGAAAGAAAGAAAAGGTTCCTTAAAACAGAAAGGCCAAAGAGAGGGAAAAAGGGAGAGTTGTGACAGAAAATGTGTACAAAGAATCTTGACGCTCTTTTATTTGATTATTTTGATCATGTTGTCTTCGGGTTGCAGGTGTCAGAATCAAGAAGTTACATCAACTGCAATGACCAAGCAGCATATGCAAAACAAGAAGGTCTGAGAAGACTATTTAAAACGAGCATTTTGCCTGACAGATCAAGATTAAGTTAATGCCAGTGGGAAACAGGATCTCAGAATGAAAGATTTAGGAAACAATCCACAGCAGGAGATAAACTCCTAACTCAAGGATTACTCTCTTAAAACAAAACAAAGACAACAACAAAAACCTCTTTTCTTTGCTCAACCTTAGGAATTGATACTATCAAACAAAATAAAACATTTACACCTATAATAGGAGGCCCAGATTGATAATCAATATTTAACAATAAATACCATTAAAGGAGAAACTGTTTTGTTTGAATTTTGTTGTGGAAACAAATGTTTCATTATTTTTTTTCTATCCAAATAGTAAACTTCTTACAGGATGGTCTAGTAAACTTATAATTGATAGCAAACTATCACCTTAGTCAATGTAAAAAAAAAAAAAAAAAAAGCTACCTTAAAACCCACAATGCATTGCAAGAAATTTATAACATTGTAAGCATCTGAGATCCGAAGTTTGAAGACAGGCTCTCTCAATTGCCCTTAAGGTATTGATTTTCCAACCAGCTTTAACACAGGATAATATGCAGTTATACGTATGTGTTAATTTTATATAGTCTTGCCTATGATTTAAAAGCAATGATCGTTTAATACTCTTGCCAGCACTGGAGAAGAAAATTAAAAACATCATTTTTTTTTAATGAGAAATTTAAAGTCAAGTCACAGAGAAGAGTTGCTATATAGTTTTTAAGGAGAAGGTTAAAAAAGAAAAATTCTAGGAATATTTAAATATTTGGAAGTTGAACACAGCTGTTGGTAGGTGGCAGGTAGTGAGTTAGGCCTGGTGGAGACGGATTGCTCACAAAGACATTAATGAGAGAACACAGGAGCATAAACCAGAATTCAGAGCCCTGAAGGCTGTCCTGGAAGCACACACAGTTCAGCCAGCGTTTGCCTTCCCCAAGTCAGGGGACCAATGAGCAGGCCCTAGAACAAGGCCTGAGGACTCAGGAGACACCAAAAGCATCAGTTGGCACAGTTTAGAAGTGGAAACTGAGGCAGTTACCCTGAAGGACGAGCGCAGGGGGAAAATACCATTTAGCTGCCATTGCCTTTCCCAAACACAATGCTGGCCTTGTTTCTTCGGCCTCCTACAATCTTTCATGTTTTAGATACACATTTCAATCCAAGCATTTCAGTTGCTATAACAACTTCATAAAATTGTTCTCAGATGTCCCTTTTAATCACGTCATTTTTGAAAAGCTGATGTTTCAGTGGAGTCCCTCAATTTACTCCATCCTACCTGCCTCATGAGGAGCCTGGAATTTGCGTCTCTCTCTCAAACACCTGTAAATAATGTCACATTCTCCTCCCTCTCCACAGGCCAAAGAGCCTCTTTTTAAAATGTGTTTGTACATGGCCTTATTATCAAGTTTTTTAACCCAGGTGACGGGGCAGCCAGCCTGGCTCCCGGGGCTTGCAGGAGAAAGGCTGTGCAGCAGGCCCTGCCTGGACAGCTCTATTTCCCACTATCAATTATTTATGCCACCAGACAGGTTTTGGACAGAATGCTGGCAGTTTTAATTGGCTTCTGGTGACAACATGGGCACAGGACCTTTAAAATATTGCCTACCTTTAGACAGGAACATAAAACCATCATAACAGGTAACTGATTCAACCTTGTGCATGAATTTTTAAACTATTCTGAGATGTTTGGGGCAAGGCAAATAAAGAAGAAGAAAGCACAGTAGCCCTGGCATAGAACAGAAATTACTTTCGCCAACATCAACAACCAAAACAATGGAAAACAAGACACCAACAGCAAGCAGAACAGGGGGAGTTAACAACAACAACAAGAAGCCAGGCTCTTTGCCTGTGTGCTCAGACTGGAGGCCTCCCCCAGCCTTATCTGGGCTTTGCTGGGCCTGCCCAGGTCACAACTTGAGGTTAGAGCAGTGGATGGGCAAACCTGTGAGCCCGTGGAACTTTAGGAGGCTTCAGTGTAAAATCAGAGGGAACCGAGGTGTTCAGGGTTCCCTCAGCTTCTCGCTGTACACATGTATATATGTGATGCAGTGAAAGGAAGGGGAAAGAGCCAATACAACCCACCTGCCCAAATTAAATACCGGTTCTTACACTTCAGAACGGCCCCAAACAAACCTGCTATAAAAAGTTAGGACTTTTACCTCAAAAAATACTAGTAACTTTTTTTTTGTGGCCACTGAGGGGGTTCTCTTTTAATTATGTCAAAAGCAAAGAGAAGAGGGTAGGTTCTTTACCTTTGAATACCAAATGAGGGAGCAGCCGCATCAAAGACTTGCCTTGATCTGTTTTGCCTGAAAATTTAATAGGCTTTTTCCAAGCCCTTCGCATTAGAAGCTCAAATTGCAAAAACAGAAGCTGGGTGACACCCACCGTCCCAGGGACAAAATGCAGCCAGGAAGAGGGATCTGTGGTGGCAGGGTGTGCTGTTTGATTTGAGGAAGGGTATTTATTTTTTCTTCGGTCAATAAGGTGGATCAGACCTTTGCCCTTCCCTGAGTCTTCCTCCTCTCTCCCCTCTGCTCCTTCTCTCTGCGTCCATCTCCCTACACTGCTTGTAGCAGACGCTGGTGGCCACGTGGAAGGGCCTGGCCACCCAACTCTGCACTTTCAAAAGGAACAGTTGAAAGGCCAGAGGATGAGCCACAGAAGGAGGCCGGGAGAGATGTCAAGTCAGCATTCCTCAGAGGCCTGGCCTCCGCCCTGTTTTTCTTTTCTCTCCTGCAAAGGGAAGGCGGGACCTGGACTTCAAAGGGAAAAGTTTTTGGGGTCTCTGGAAGGACTTCCCTAGTTCAGGCTCCTTCTGGCCGCAGGATGGCCCATGAGGGTGGATATTTGCATCTGCCTTGTAAAGAAAGCCCACAGTAATTTTATTTCGGGAACACAGCTGCCCAGGAACTGGGGGACACTGGAAAGTGAGAAGGGCGAGGAGAGGGACAGTCACCGTCCAGGCTTCTGCCTCCACTTTAAACCTCATCCTAGGATGTGTGCAGGCCACACTGGTGCACATGGAGGGGAGATGTTCCAGCAGGCAGGGAAGAGCTCGGAGGAAAAGGGAGAGGTGAGGGAGAGAGCAGAAGGAAGAGGGAGGGGAGGGGAGAGGCCTGAGGGGCTGGGGGTGCTAAGACGGCCATTTGCAGATGAATGGAAGCCGGGCTGCTCCGCTCGCTCAGAGACTCAGCTTAATTGTTCAAAACAAAGCAAGTTTCCAAGGCCTAGCGCTGGAACCCATCTCTGCCTCTAAGCCTGCTAACAAAGCGGCAATGCAGAATTTCCATTAAGAAATAAGCTGAACCAAATCACCATGTTTACCTTAATCTGCCTCAAAGCGTTTAATTTCTTCCTCCTCCCAGACACCAGCGAGGCTGGACCTAGGTACCGTTATCACAGCAAGCCATTTGTTTCACCACCTTTTTGGAGAGAAGAGACCTATGTCTTCTTTCTTAAAGGGTGGCTCAGAATCTGAAATTCAAAGACTAACATTACCAAGCAATTACATGGGAAATCTAGAAGGCCTTCTGAGAGCGCTATCGAAAGACAATATTTGTCTAGAACTTGAGCATTAGCGGTCCTGACACAGCCATGCCATTGTATTTTCCACAACTTTTGTTTTGCTCTATACAGCTGTGTTTTCACAGATGTCAAGCCATGTGTCTCCACCAAAAGGTTCAGCCCTCGCTTCAGAAGGGAATGCTGATCAAAGGTTCAAACGCAGAAATACAAGCTCCCTCTCCCCTCTGGAACATGTTTTTATTTTTCCGCAGTGGCTGCTGACCGGAACTCTCATCTGCTCTCCGGCAGCATCCAGGTTAGCCTCAGCATCGGGGCTCACGCACTGTCACCTCAGCTACGCAGGGCATGGTGGCACAAGGCCGCGAGGCCCTCCCCAGGATGCCCACTCAGCTCCATGCTAGCTGACACGAGAAATTAGTCCTTCCTCTCCCCAAACATCAGAACAGATTGATGGAGTTAAGGTGGCATTTCCCTGGGACTGCACACTCGACCTGTAGAAAGATTAGCACGTGAGCTAATCTCCCCTTCCTCCTACCCCAGGCAGCTGGTGCGTGACTGCCCAACAACAGAAAATAACACTGATAAAATAATATTAATTTCCAGCATATCACGTTGTATCTTACACTACAGTTCTGAACAGAAATGTTTTTAAGCCTCCCTCTGACCTGTTAATCTTTTCCATAACCCCCTAGCCCTCACTTCCTTTTCTTTCCACTGAAAATCTTTGCAAAGACTAAAAGAGAAACAAATAAGTTTCTGCAAGGTTGGTCTCACTGCAGAGAAGCATTTCCTCAGAAGAGCTGACCAAGGTGCAGTGAGAGGCTGCCGGGTCTTAAGATCACTGAATACCAGGTGAAAATATTAGAAAGAGACGTGTATCTGTCCGTCCACATCTCTGTAGACCACCAGGCGTGGCTGGGGGCTGGAATGGGGGGAGACAGAGCTTGGCCAGTCCCTGAGATTTCACAGGCGCCGGGGAGGAAAGCAGCCTGCCCTGGTGTGAACCTCAGTGTGTGAGTGCCATCTAGTGGCCACTGCACGCCACAGCCT
Source organism: Pachyuromys duprasi (assembly GCA_028658305.1). Lineage (NCBI taxonomy): Eukaryota > Metazoa > Chordata > Mammalia > Rodentia > Muridae > Pachyuromys > Pachyuromys duprasi. The sequence continues at coordinate 62,229,091 of CM053745.1, read as the reverse complement.
GGCCACCGCACCACGGTAGGCTGAGACAGAGGGCTGCCTGCCACCTCCCCCTGACTGCCTCCTCACTCCTCACTCCCACCGCTGCGCACTCACTGCGAGGGGCCACATAGGAAAGGGGGAAGAGGCCGCTTCTACTGAGTACAGACTTGTGAGCGGAGACAGCCATTTACACATGCCCTTGTGCGGTCAGCTGCTCAACTTTCCTGGGGAAAAGCCGGGGCCTGGACCCTCGAGCATGGACTTCCCAGGGCCATGGCTAACAGTACAGTCTGGGGATGGGAGCCCTGCTCGCAGCAGACTCCTGGGCGCCCAGAGAGGAGCGCCAGCCGCTTCTCCCACGCCAGCCACCGTAAGCTCCCCGGCAGACCGGCCTCCAGGCCTATCCTGGGACCACCAGAGCCTGGCGCCAGCTTTGTGAGCACAGCTCTGAGGTGGCCCTCCAGTGCCCGAGGCAGCCACGGGCTGCTCTCCGGAGCGGCTGGCCGTCCAGAGCCCCCCACCAGCCATGAGAGGCCACTGCTCTGTCTTCACTTGCCGAGGTCCAGGGAAGGACACCTGGACAGCAAACAGCCAGGAGAGGAGCACATGCGGCACCGTGGCTGCTGCCGGGCTCTCAGACCCAGGAAGGAAGGCAATTCTCGGGACAGACCAGCCATTGTTTCTGGAGAAGACATGGGCCTGAACTAGCTTTTACGGCCCTGCCAGTCCTAGAAAGACTCCTCCATTCCCTAAGCTGCCCTTAGTGGAGAAGGGAGCAGTTAACCACCAAAACCTGCTCCCAGGCAGCCCAGCAGGACCAGGGCACTCATTGGCTGACAGGGAGGAGGAGGATGCCTAGGGTCATTTGCAGCCTGGGGCACCAGAGGGCACTGAGCCTCGCTCTGTACCCATCCTCTGCTTTGGAGGAATGAGTTGTGGCAGAGCTGAGGTGAAGGGCTGGTTTCTGAAGGGAGGAGACAGGGAGATGCAGGAGCACCTTCTCACCAATGTGACCTTGGCTGCCTTTGAGGTGGGGTCTAGCCATGTGACCCGGTTTCCTGCAATATGAGTTTCTCCTGCCTCAGCTTCCTAAGTGCTGAGATTATACGTATATACCACCATGCTGGGCCCTAACATGCTGATTTAAAATGGTGGCATGCCCTCCCATTCCTGCCCAGAGTCCCACACAGCTGACAGCATGCCTTCAGATCCTGTCTGAGTGAGCAGTCACACCACTGAGAAGAGAGGGACACAGCGGGAGAACCCTTGGAAGGCTGCAGGCTCTGGAGGATGGGACGGGGAAGGCTCCAGTCCAGGATCCCTCAGCCCAAGAAGGCCAGCCTGAGCTACAGAGCAAGTGGGAGCCAGTGACTCAGAGATCCTGTGTCAAAAAGCAAACACAGGGGTGGGGAGATGACCTGGCAGGCGGAAGGGCTGCCCACTAGGCCCAGAGCTCAACACCAAGCGCCTATCTGTGTGAAAAACATTCCCACACCTAGGGCAAGAACAAAGTGAATCTTTAAAAGCATGATTGTGTCCTTGTGGGCATGGACACTGTGCAGCTGCCCAGCTCCTGTGTGAGAAGCTATGTGACCTGATCACCTTCGTCTGTGCACCACCGGCTCTGTGCGTAATTCTTCCTCAGGGCTACTGTTTATTTATTTCTGGGCTAGTGTTTACCTGTTTATTTCTGCTCTCTGGGGAAGGGCATGTGCATATGAAGGCAAGAGAACAATCCGAGGACTCATTCCCCAGGAGCCATTTGCCTTTGGGGGCTGCAGGAGAAGGGGATCTCTCATTGGCCTGGAGCTTGCCAAGGAGACCAGGAAGCTGGTGAGCTAACTCCCAGAGTCTGCCAGTCCACCCCTAAGGCTGCCGTCACAAGGGTGCGCCACTACACCCGGCTTCTCTAAACGGAACACGGTGGACCATAAGCCTTTACTGGCTGTCCCAGCTTCCCAGCATTCTTTCTGGTTGCTTTATTTTGTTTACTGTATTTTTATTTTTGTGTGCTTGGATGTCCTGCCTGTGTGAACACCTGTGTACCACATGCATTTGGTGCCCATGGAAACCAGAAGAGGGCCTCAGATCTGCTGGGCCTGGAGTCACAGACAGATGTGGGCCAACACGTGGTGCTGGGAATTGAACCGGAGTCCTCTGGAAGAGCACCAAGAGTTTCTAACTTCTGAGCCATCTCTCCAGCTGCAAGGGGACGTGTTTAACGCAGAGCATCACTGTTTCAGTGAGCTGTGACAGCGCCAGCGAAGAACAGCCAGGACCCTAGATACACACAGCAAGACACTTGCCTGGGAATCAACAGTGAGTTGGCAACTGGGGTGCGGGCCCCCCTGTTCTGATGATCCCTGCTCTGATTCAAGTTAGCCTCAGCTGAGGCTTCTTACCCAGCAGCTGCTTGTCTTAGCTCTTTAGAGAAAGGAGCCGGAGGACTGACAACCCAAAAGATGGGCAACCTTGATGGGCTCGTAGCACCACAGGCTCTGGGCTCTATCTCCAGTTCCATAGGAAACAAGGGTATGGGAGGCAACACCCACCTCGACACCCCATTCCAGAACGAACACTCCCAGTTGTCTTTAGTGGTATCTAAAACCCTGAGTCTGCAATCTAAGGGTCCTCACAACCTGGACCACTCTCATGCTCATCACTCCCTTCCGAAAAGCCTTCTCTCAAACATGGATCTCCTCTCTCAACAGCCCAGGTCCTGAGTTGATAATGATCCACCTCGGGGGCCACCTGCAAGCATGGTGCAAAGCCTGCTCACCCTGCCAGATTATTGTCACATGTCACATAATGGGGATACCCTACCACGTGGGCCATCAGCCACCATGCAATACTAAAACACCATAATTTCTACAGCATCCCTGGTGGTCTGACTATGGGACCACTGCATGTGCTGCCTGTGGTCGACAGACCCTCATCCTGAAACCCATGCCTCCTCCTGCGCCCGTGTTCATGACTGCAAGACTTCGCACATGGGTGGCCAGCACAGTCTTCTAGCGTAGAAAGCAGCCATCTCTTGATGTGACCATTTGCAAAGGGAAGCATGTTTTACAGGTGATCTTGCCTCCTGGACCCCAGAGCTGTCTGTTCTGTTGAGTGGCCTCATTCCCATGCATGGAGGAAGTCGTCATGGAGGAGCGTTGCTAGGCTGCTCACAGCCCTTCCCACCTCACCTTCTCACGCCTTCGCCACACCCTCTCCCTGCTTAAACCACTGTGTCCACCCTGACCCTTTCTCACCTTGGTCACTGGAATCTGTGCTGCAGCCTCCATCCCCTCATCTGTGCATGCTCCAACCTTCCCACATCATCTCCTGGTGTCTACTCCGCCTCCTCGTCTACGGCTGGTGGCTGGCGGGGCTGAGGGCCCAGGTCTTGCCGAGATGTCTGCATTTTAGTAGGGTCTGTCCTCTCCTGCTCCCAGTGCTCGGCAAGTTACACAAGCCAAGTCAGACAGGAGCCAGACGAGCAGGTCCGGACGCTCACAGACAGTACTGGCCACTGACACCCAAAGAGCCGCTCTTCCTCCTGAGGACCGGCTGCGTCCAGCCACAGCTCCCAGTCTGCTGGGATTTTCTGCAATGTGCCCAGCTCTGTGGTGCGCTTGGGACACAAAGCCAGCCTGGTCTACAGATCAAGTTCCAGGACAATCAGGGCTACACAGAGAAGCCCTGCTTTGAAAAACAAACAAACAAACAAACGTTTTGCCATCATTGTCACATGCTCTGCACCAGGGTAAGCATGAGGCTTTC
>CM053745.1:62069941-62225244 GCA_028658305.1 Pachyuromys duprasi | reverse complement strand
TGGCTGGTTGGTTGGTTGGTTGGTTGGCTGGTTGGTTGGTTGGCTGGTTGGCTGGCTGGCTGGCTGGCTGGCTGGCTGGTTGGTTGGTTAGTTGGTTGGTTGGCTGGCTGGTTGGCTGGCTGGCTGGCTGGCTGATTGGTTGGTGTGAGACAGAGTCTCACACTGTTGAACAGGCTAGCCTGGGCCTTATGGCACTCCCCTGTTTCTGCCTCCCAGGTGCTGGAATTCCTGGTATGTGCCATCAGGCCTGGCTAGAAGGGCAGCAGAGGGCACAAACCATTAGCCATGAGCAAAGTAGAATATAGGGGCTGCACTGACAGCTGTCAGCCAGTGTGAGTGAGTGAGTGCTAGGTTGTCACAGAGACAGGGACACTGGGTCAGCTGACCTCACCACACCAAAAGTGGGAGGGGGCCCGACAGGCAGAAGAAACAGAACGGCAAAGAGAGAGAAGAGCCTAGCAGCTCCTCACTCAACTGAAGAGTCAGGCAGATGGGCTGGAATAGAGAATAGTCTGGAAAGGTAAGTGGGTCCAAGTATAAAGAGCGATATACAGTCCTGGACAATCGTGTGTGTGTGTGCACGCCCATGTGCTTGCACGCATCCACAATGACATGTGGAGGTCAGAGTTCAACTCCTGGGAGCTAGTTCTGTCCTTACAGGGCTCAAACTCAGGTTGACAGCAATCACCTTTACCCATTAAGCCATTTCACTGGCCCCAACATATGTGAGAGCGATGACAGCTTCTATGTCTGCAAGGAGTGCCTCCTAGACCAGCCCCCCAGGCCCTCTGCTGCTTCCTACTTCATAGTTTCACAATGTTCAGAGAAACAAGCCATTCATCCTTGTCTCAAATGGGCTCAGCATCCCCCCCTCACCTGTGTGGCAAATTCTTAAAATCTGCCAAAGCAACAGTGGCATTACTTATGCCCACTTCACAGTTACCCCAGCTAGGTCTGTCCCCCACGGCATGGCTTCAGGGATGCTCCCACTGTCTCCCCCAACTCGACTTCAGGGATGCTGTTCTTCACAAAGCACTCGGACCGTCATGTTGGTGTAACAATATTTTAGTTAAAAGCCAGCTCCATGAGTTGTCATCCTGGCTTGAAGTGGACTGGTACCACCAACAAAGGTGCTGTACATGGAGCACCACAGCATGCCAGCAGAAAACGTGAGTGAAACTGTGCTTTGACAGCCCAGTGTTCAGTGCCCAGAGACAGGACAGCCTGCAGCCTGTGTGTGGACCCCAGAACTGCACCACCACCATGCAGTCCACACAAGGGGGCCCGGTCCACCCAGACAGGACACACAGCTCTAGTCTGAGCATGCCACCTCCTCCCGGGCCTTTTAATCTGCATTCAGTATGAAAATGTGTGATCTTGGGCATCCTGGACAATTTTAACCCTCTTTTACTCACTGACAGTTTTACTTGGGGAAGTTGAATAGATTTATGAATGAAATATGAATATAAACACGTACATGTCCTCATGTTCAGACACAACATTTCAAAGTCCAGTCTACAGATGTAGGACCACGTGACATGTAAGACTAAGCTGGAGAAACAATGCCACATCCATGCACATGTGAAAACTGCTCATTTTACAAAGCCAGTGGTGAGGCTGGGGCTCAGTTTTCATTATTAACAAACATAAAGTAGCGAGAGTAAATTAGTGTGGAACCTTTAACCGGGAGAAGCGTTGCCATTGCCTTTACCAACCACAGTGTGTGCAGCGGGGAGCTCAGGAGAGGACGCTTCTCTCAGGGCCCTCCAAGGGCTGGGTGGTTGCAGCGCCTGTGCCTGGCTCCTAACCGAGCACTGCCACACCGGGATTCTCACACCGCCACGTCCTCAGCCAGCAGGTTGAAGATTTACTTTTACTTTTACCTGCATGTATGAGAACGTGCCTGGAGTGGGCTGTGGAAGAGGGTGTCAGAATGCCCGTGGTTTGAGTTACGGTGGGTGTGAGTTGCCCTATGCGGGGAACTGAGCTTGGGTCCTCTGCAAGAGCGGTACACACTTTCAACCACACCATGCTGCCCTGGCTGGCTCCCGCACTCAGAGCCCAGGCTGGCCTCCTGGTCGCAGCAGCCTCCCGAACACTGGGTCACTACCGTGAGCCATCACACCCAACATTTCTGACATGCTGGGGCCATCCACACTCTGGCCATGCTCTCTGCTCTGACAGCCTCCAAGAGGGAACACAGGCAAGCCACCAATCAGACTGTCGTCAGAATGAGTGGCAGGCAAGGCTGGACAAGAATAGTGCTTCAGAGTCCAAAGAACAATGGACATCAACTGTGGTACTCTGTAGACATGTCACCTACCTACTCGGAGACCGGAGAGCCCGGGAAGCCAAGCCACTCGAGCTCCAGTGGGCCGAAGCCTTCGGAACAGTGAGTGCTGGGATTTTGTCTTGGGATGACAGAGCTGAAGGCATAGTCCTGCCAACTGTGGCTGCCCTCTCACACAGACCACCCACAACCTCGGAGTTTCCATCTGGTGAACAAAACAGACAGCTCCCTAATTATTTTTAAAAAGGATTTTTCCCTGTAACATACTTTCCTTTATTTGTCTGTGACCTGGAACTTAACAGAAAACCCAATGCATGCCAACTTCACTTCTTGTAATGAAATATCCTATTTTATTGTTGGTGGGTTTTTTTTCCTGGCTCTGAGATAGAAATTATTACCTTACTCCAAGATCCAACACACCAAATTCCCAACACAATTGCAACTGACAACTGTCTTCTTTGAACAGAGAACACCCTGTTCAAACATGAACCACTGAAGTTTTGCTCACAACCAAGAGGCTGGGAATCTGAGGGAAATTATTTGCAATCGTTCTTAACTGGGCACCCATACTGCTTGTGTCAAAATCTATGGCTTTTCCAACAGGATGACCACCTCTGCCAAAAGCGTGCTCAGAAATGCCAACTGTAATTAAAATCTGGCACCTGTCTTGGGTGCCAAATTTGCTTCTAATGTCTCCATGATGAAATGTGTCTCAGCTCTGGAGGATGCATGATGCTTCTTGCCCTCTGCCCTTCAGGAAAACACTTGAGCGGGAAAATAACTGACGGCTGTTATCCCCAAATTACTTCCCCTCATCTTAATTCTGCTGAGTCTTCTCCTCTTTCTTCCTTAGAATCTCTTTAATTGGTCCCAAAAGAGTCAGCATACGTCCCCTTCCACATTTCGCTTTCACAGTCCTTAGGGAAACCAGGCCCCGGGGACCTTCTTCCTGCCAAGGAGCTGTGGCATGATATGCGCAGACCTCACAAGACTTACACACTATGAGACACACACTGCCTTCCTCAAGGAAGTTTTTTAGAATAGTAAATGCACTCCTTCTGTGTGTGTGTGTGTGTGTGCGCATGTGTACATGTGTGTGTGTATGTGTGTGTGCGTGCACGTGCACTCAGTGTTAGTTACAGGCGTTCCCACTAGCCTGCCCCTCAGGGCTCTAGCCACCTCTGCTCTCATCACCGGCTGCTCCTGCCAGGTGTGTGCTGGGAAGAGGACCCCAACAGCCTCCCTGGCTCTCTCACTCTCTCTCAGCTTCTCTCTGTCTCTCTCAGCCTCTCTCTCTGCCATGGGCACCCCCATTTTCTTCCCCTTCCCCCTTTCTCACAATAAACCTTCTTTATATATCTGTGTGGTGTATTAATCACTATTGTATGGCTCGGGGCCTCACACGCTTTCCCACCATCACCCCTAGACCAGGCGCAATAGATCTCCTTTGCTTGACTGGTTTCATAAACAGAATTTTACCTATAGCCAAAGATGGCCTCAAACTAATGGCAACCCTTCCGCCTCAGGATACTGAAATTGTAGGCACATGCCACTGCACTCAGCCTAAAGCTCTTGATTTGATGCACACCGACACTGTCCTTTCTCACGTTGTCCACCCACAAGCTTGTGTCCTGTCAACTGTTTCGTTGAACTCAAAATCATACTAAGGTTTCTGTGTTGGCTTTAGTTGTTAAGGGATTTCTCAAGAAGGCATGCCAGAGCTGGGAGATGGCTTAGTGGTTAGGAGCACCTGCTGTGGACTCAGGCTCAGCTCCCAGTGCCACACTGGGAACAGGTGCTCTATTTTGGCCTCTGTGGGCACTGGACACACATGCACATAAATAAAGACAAACAAGTCTCTAAAAAGAAAAAAAAAGTTTCATGGGCCAGGCATGCGGTTGCATGTCTTTATGCCAGCCCTCTAATCTAATGAAGAGGCAGGCCTTATTCATAGAGTTCCAGGCCACAGAGTAAGACCGCTTCAAAACAGGTAGGCCGGCCTTCAGGATTGTCACAGAAGCCCAGAAGCCCACAGTGCCGATGAACTGCATGTTCGTGAAAACGAGAACCCTGTTCACTCCAGGGAGCTCTTGACTGCAGGTATAAAGACATTTCTATTCACTTATTACTGTCCCAGACATCCTCAGAGGAAGTCACACCAGCCAGGTGTGGTGGCTCAGGCCTGTAACTCCAGCACATAGGAGACAGGAGCATCACTGAGCCCTTCTTTAATCCCAGGACTCGGGAGGCACAAAAGTGGTGCACAGATACAACACAGGACAATACTCAGACACAGAAAACATTAAAATAAAAAACAAAGTATGTAATGGGTCCTAGGCGGTCGAATATCTAGTCAATTTTTCCTTCCTCCTTCCTCCTCTTCTCCTTCCCTCCCTCTCTTTCTTTTTAAGATTCTGGTCATGACATCATCAATATCTCACAACTCAGCCAAGGGTTGAGAAACAAAGTGTACAACACACACGCCTCCTATGAGCTGCAGTGAAGGGCACAGGCTGGGAAGAGGGAGCAGAGACCCTAGGCCTGCAACGTCATAGACTTATGTCAAAATCCTAATTACAACCACAAACGCAAAGGTACACCACCTTCTACAAAGTGTGGAAACACACATTCTCCTTTGTTCAGGCTTCCGAGTAATGTCTTACTGCATTTCCGCCCTGGTGAAAATGGAGTTGACAGAGAACATGAGGTTATGACATACTGTGCAGAGAATCCAAACCCACTCAGGTGGGTGCTGGTTATTCAGAAGGCGTAGAAATGACTCCATGGAAAGCACTGGCCAGCACACAATGGCCAAACCACCGGCCCTGGGACACAGGATTACTTCCGGTTACCTCCAGGAGAGAATGAAGCCTCCCAGGCTCCGAGACAGACCACAGGGTATTCTCTGTGGAGGAAATCAACAGGTTCTCAAGAAGAGAGGCTGCAGCGGCTCCAGGGACCTGGGAACCCAAAAAAGTCTCCCTCTCTCCCTCCCCTCTCTTCCCTTTCCTCCCCTCACTTCCCCTCCCCTCCCACAGGATTGGCCCACATCACAAAGTCAACCTCTATGTGCAACCTTCCCACTTTTGCCCGCCAGGAGCTGGGGCTGCTACCATGCTCAGAGTGGCCCTTACTTTCTGGAGTTTCTTTCCATCTTTTATCTGACAAAATTAAAAAAAATAAAACAAAACAACAACTTATTTTTAAGTGTAAAAGGAAAGGAAAGACACATACAGTGTAATGCCAAAATATGAATAATGTTTATTTATTTGGGTTCCTTGATTCATTTAAAATTTATCCTAACCTATATAACTAGTTATTTTTAAAATTTGGCGAACAGCCTCCTGTGTTGTCCCGGGATTGTAGCGACCATGAGCAGCCCGAGTTAGTGGCTCACAGGACCACTAAGGTGTAGTGTGCACACCTCTGATCACAGCACTTGGGAGGCAGAAGCTCTGTGCAAGTTCAAGGCCAGGCTGGGCTCCACGGAGACACCATGGTTCAACATCAAAAACAAGACCAACGAAGAAAAAGACCTATTAGAAATACAATAGGTGTAAAGCAGACACTGATCCGGTTAAGAAGCTTCTAGAAATGCACAAACAATCCAGACTGTCCTGTCCTACCACGGGCTCACACACAGGGAGGGTGTGCCTGCCCAGGCAAGGCTGTGTCTGGGTGTCAGGAGGAGACAAGCCTCAGGCTGGTGTGTGAGGGCTAAGGGCGCAGGGAAGGCAGGCTGTGGGTGGCACCTTCCCACGAATGGGGTCCTAGCGAGCATCCATGCCTCTTGGCCTCCAGAACACAGATCCACGGCCACCCACCCCACACACCTTCCCTGCACATGCCTGTCTAACACACACAGGGACTCAGGTATTTAACTGCTGGGCCTGGGGAATTCGTTAGGAGTGAGCACACACACGCACACACTAGGATTGTGTTGGTCCAGGTGTTTATGATTCTGGCCACTGATATTTGTGAGCTGTAGCAGGTAAAGGCAGAGCTGAGCTGCTCTGGCTCACTCCAGGGGGTAAGATCTACAGTCCCTGATGTGCACACTATGCGGTCATGAATGCCACTCCGTGCACAAGGAGTGGCCTGACCTCCTGGGCAGTCCTAGTGGACACTGCTGCCTTCAGCACCAACCATCTCCCCTTCTCCAAAGCCTCAGCACCCTGCGTGAGTAAGGCCCCCTGCGTGTGCAGAGCTAGAGGCACGCTGCTGCTACTGCTGTTTACCTTTTACATTTATTTATCTGCTATGTGTTTGTGCGCATGCACAAACAAGTGTGTGGCGTGTGTCACACAGCACATGTGGAAGTCAGACGATGCTCGGGTCTGTTCTACGGGACTCTGGCTCTTCTGACCTCCTCTGTCACCTGGATCTACTGAGCCCTCCCACCAGCCTAGGACCACCGGTTCTTACTCCTTCACCACCATCTGGATGTGAGGGATCTGGCACAGTGCCATGGCTTATGTCACAAAATAAATGTGAGTGAAAAAGCACAGCCAGGCCTAGGATGTAGCTCAGCTGGAAAGGCCTCACCTGTCATGCGCAAAGCCCTGGATTCAGTCTCTAGTAATCCCAGCACTCGGGGGATGGAGTACAAGGATCAGAAATTCCAGGTCATTCTCCACAAGTCTGGGCCAGTCTGGGATACAGAGACCCTATCTCTTTATGAGAGAGAGAGACACAAAGAGACAGCGACAGAGACAAAGACAGATACAGAGAGAGACAGACAGAGAGAGAGACAGAGATCAACCCATGGCCAGGCATGGTGGTGCACTCCTTTAATCCTAGAACTCAGGAACGGAGGCAGGTGGATCTCTGAGTTCACGACCAGCCTGGTCTACAGGGCCAGTTCCAGGACTACACAGGGAAACCCTGTCTCAGAATAAAATGAAAAAGAGAAAGAGAAAGAAAGAAAGAAAGAGAGAGAGAGAGAAAGGGGGAGGGGGAGGGGAGAGGGAGGGAGAGGGAGAGGGAGAGAGAGAGAGGACAGAAAAAGAAAGAAAAGAAATCCATGAACATCGGCCAGAACTGGTGATAATTCTGGTAGTTAGGGGTGATCACAAATAACAGGAAATTATCAGTAACCTCACAAGGCTGAACCATCTTTGCCTCAGAAAATGTAACAGGAAGGAAGGTGAGTACCATACAAACAAGTTCCATCGAGGACAAGAGGGAGACGTTGGAGCCCAGCAAACGTGAGAACATCAGATGCGCCACACCAGCCTTCACTGTGCAGACAAGCGTGGGTTACTGCAGCTGTGTCCAGTGCTCTGAGGGAAGTCCTCAGAGCTGCTCCTGGCTTCCTCTCATTTGCCTAGAGCCCCTGCTTCTTTGGAAACTAGGATTCACTTGACCCCAGGAATTCAAAGCCAGCTGGGACAACACAGCAGGACTCCATCTTAAAATTAAATTAGGCCCAGAAGCGGAAAGACATACAGGATATATACTCAGTCATAAGTGAATATTAGACATATAATATAGGATGAACATACTAAAATCTATACACCTAAAGAAACTAATCAAGAAGGAGGACTCTGGCTAAGATGCTCAATCCCCATTCAGAAAGGAAAAGAGGATGGACATCAAAAGAAGGAGAAAACAGAGAACAGGACAGGAGCCTACCACAGAGGGTCTTTGTATCAAGGCAGATGCTGAGAATCACAGCCAAACTTTGGGCAGAGTTCAGGGAATCTTATGAAAGAAGGGGGAAGATAGTAAGACCTGGAGAGGACAGGAGCTCCATAAGGAGAACAACAGAGTCAAAAATCTGGGCACAGGGGTCTTTTCTGAGACTGATTCTCCAACCAAGGACCATGCATGGAGATAACCTAAAACCCCTGCACAGATGTAGCCCATGGCAGTTCAGTGTCCAAATGGTTACCCTAGTAAGGGGAATAGGGGCTGTCTCTGACATGAACTCAGTGGCTGGCTCTCTGATCACCTCCCCTTAAGGGGAGAGCAGCCTTACCAGACCACAGAGGAAGACAATGCAGCCACTCCTGATGAGACCTGATAGACTAGAAACAGAAGGAGAGGAAGACCTCCCCTATTAGTGGACTTGGGGAAGGGCATGGGTGGAGAAGACAGAGGGAGGGTAGGATTGGGAGGGGAGGTGGGAGGGAGCTACAGGGGGATACAAAGTGAATAAACTGTAATTAATAAAAGTTAAAATTAAAAAAATTAAATTAGGCAATATGTTCTATAGGGACCACCCCAAGTTCAAAAGCATTTTTTTTCTCACTAGAGGGGAACTTTATATTCATTAATCAGTCACCTCCCCCCATACCCTCCTCCATCAGTGCTGGGCAGCCATGACATGTTCATATCTTTTCCAAGTTTCTATTTCTAGGCTCAGATCTCTTCCTGATCTGATCATTCATAGTATGTATATTTTCTATGACCTCCTTGAACGTATTTATGATTGATGCCTGTTAACTGCAATAGCCAGACAGTCTTGAGTTTGGATCCCAGCAACTGCTGTCCTCCTTGACCTTGTTAGTTTTGACAGAGCCTGAACACAGTGAGTGCTATGCTCTGTGTGCTCCAGGGTTGTGCTCCCTCAGAGGGGTAATTTTTGCTAACGCTGAGTTGACATGCTTGCTATGGACATCTCCCTTGTGTTGGGCAGTATGCCGAGGCCGTTGCTTGGTTCGGCTTGCTGGACCCCAGGCTCTAGAAGCCACATAGTTCAGCGGCAGCAATGGATACACTTGCCCTCCAGCACTTCATAACACCAGAGTCAAAACAGTTGGGGGCCAGGAAGACCACCTTACTGGTAAAGGGGCTTGTTGCCAAGTCCTCAGGCCACACAACTCCCAGGAGCTGCCCTCTGACCACGCACATGGAGACCTCCCGAGCACACACATAAATGGAACAGAATATTTTAAGGCAGAAGTCACTAAAGCAATCTATACAGGCAATGCAATCACCTTAAACTCATGGGAACTACATCATTTTTCTTTCTGTCTTTTCTCTTCTTTAGACAGGGTTTCTCTGTATAATCTTGGCTGTCCTAGACTCACTTTATATACCAGGCTGGCCCCGAACTCACAGAGATCCGCCTGCCTCTGCCTCCCCAGTGCTGAAATTAAAGGCATGCACCCCACACCCAGCTACCTCATTTTTCTTAATACCTGGATCCTTATTATAGTATGACAACAACACAGTTTAATGGGTTTCCATAAAAACTCTGTCTCAGGGGCTGGAGGGATGGCTCAGAGGTTAAGAGCATTGGCTGCTCTTCTAGAGGTCATGAGTTCAATTCCCAGCAACTGCATGGTGGCTCACAACCATCTATAATGAAATCTGGTGCCCTTAGTGTACATGCAGGCAGAACATGGTATATTAAATAAATATTTTTTAAATGTCTTATGGGTATTTTATAAAAGTGTTTTCTTTAGGGGCTGGAGAGATGGCTCAGCAGTTAAGCGTGCTTGCTGCTTTTGCAGAGGACCTGGGGTCAGCTCCCAGCACCCACCTGGCGGCTTACAGGCATCCATACCCCAGTTCCAGCGGACCCACTGTTCTAGCATCCGTGAATACCTCACTCCCGTGGTGCACTCACACGCCTGCAGGGGAGGCACAAAGTGAATTCATTTGTACACACCTGCTTTCTGATGGGAATTGAAGAGTCCTCCTTTCCGAAGGTGCCCAAACTAAAGGCCTGAAATGCTTGCTGCTCTTTGAACAGGACGGGGACAGAGACGTAGGCTCCTGCCCTCCAGTCCTCTGGAAGCGTGGAGCACAGTCTCTGGAAGCATGGAGCACTCTCTGGAAGCATGGAGCACTCTCTGGAAGCATGGAGCACTCTCTGTAAGCGTGGAGCACTCTCTGTAAGCGTGGAGCACTCTCTGGAAGCATGGAGCACTCTGTAAGCATGGAGTGCTCTCTGGAAGCATGGAGCATTCTCTGGAAGCGCAGAGCCGCTCTCACTGGTCTATCTGTGAAGTTGGCAGGAACAGTCTGCTCATCTCGATAAAGCTTGGGGCTGGAGATGAGTGTCCCCAGAACTGGACGGGGAGAGGGCAGAGCAGGTCAGGAAGAGCAGTGCATGAGGCTGTGGACGGGGCAGCTGGAACAGGGTCACAGGACAAAGGGGCGGGAAGAGAGGAGAAAGGGAGCGGAAGGAGAGGCCACTCTCCTCAGAGCCTCAGGGAAAAGCCACCGGCCAGAAGGTCGCCCTCCACACACTCCCGGGGCCCTTCCGCTTTCAGCTGGTGCCCGTATCACAGCCAGCCTTGGTTTTCAGGGTGCACACTAGCCAGTGCCCCACGGCCCCCCAGACGTGCCCTCTCACAAATGTGCCGTTACCCACACTGCATGAGGAGAGGGGAGGGCCCTGCGGTCAGTCTGAGGAGACTTTAAGTCTGGGTTATCAGAGCACCGTGCCTGGCCTTACTTGTGCTTCCCATTTTCTGTGTGCTAACGTGTGTGGGTGTGTGGGTCACAGCGCCGACCTGTGGAGCTGATTCCTCTGGCAGCCTTTGTGTAGGCCACGGGGATCGAACTCAGGTCGGCAGGCATGTGCCGCAAGCGCCTTTGTCCACTGAGTCGTCTCACTGGGTACTTTCACTATTAAAGTGAGCAGGTCAGCATGCAGCTCTTGTCCTGGGCTAGCCTTGGTCACCAGGTAGCTCTCATCCTGCCTGCGGGCTAGCCTTGCTGGTGGCCTCCCTCAGCCTGCGTGCTCGAAGCCTCCTGTCCCCCGCCACACGCTGCTGCAGCAGAGAGGGCGGCTTTGCTCCCACCATTCCAACGCCAGCCAACTGACAGAAGCAGATCCACAGGGCACAAGCACCGTGGCGCCCCTCGTGGCGCTGCACGTGCACGCGCTTCCTGGATGGTACATATGGAGGAAACAGCACAGCGCCTCTGGGCGAGTCACCCCCACACAGTGTGAGCAGATGCCCGAGCACCCGGAGACCCTCAGGGGATGCAAGCTCCCGTGAAAAGTGAGTGTCCCCACACGGCACGGGCTTTGGAATCTGATGCAGGTACCCGGTCCACAAGAGCACACAGGCACAGTGCTCTGGCTGCCAAGTGCTGCCCGGGGCCAGGGGGGCTCAGTGGTGGAACACTCACCCACATGCACGGAGGCCCAAACCACGGAAAGCCAGTACACCCTGTAACCACGACACTTCGGAAGCCGAGGCAGAAGTTCAGTGTCATCCTGGGCTCTTCGTAGAGTGTTTGAGGCCAGCCTGGACCACCTGATATCCTGTCCTGGAGTGCACACACACACTTACATATACATAAATATGTATATATGGGCAGACACATACACACTTACATATACAAAGATACACACAGACAGACACACATACACACACATACATGCACACATGCATACACACACGTCCTGATGTAGAGCTTACCGTCTCACCGATGTGCTGTGGAAACAATCAGTCCTGCAGACAAAGGACAGCCGACACCTCCTCTAGGCAAGGCCTTGGCGCCACACACAAGGCCCCACAGCCAGGCAGGACAGCAGAGCTGCCCCAGGTCACAGGCGGCAGGGAGAACAGGGGCTCCCCGCACAAGGGCCTCGGGGGAGACGGGACGGCTGGCCGGGGCTAAGAAGTAAACCCAGCTCCCCCACCCCGCCCCAAGAGGCCCGAGCGCTGAGATCTGAACTCCCGTTAGGGGGCTTTGCACAGATGCAGCCCTGAATTCTCACTTGGTTTTTTTCATGGTTTCAGTTAAAGAACCATTTTGGGGGCTGGCAAGAGGCTCAGTGGGTAAAGGTTTGATTCTGGGACCTTCCTACATGGTAGAGGGACAGAACCGTCAGCTGTCCTCCGACCTGCCTATATGTAGGCGCGTGTGTACACACACACACACACACTATAGAGAAATAAATGTAAATTCTTTTTAATTAGAAAACACTGAGACCCACTCTTGGATTTACAGGCCTGGAACTGGGTCAGCCACGATCAGGACCATTTGCAGCCTCACAGATGGCTACTAGCCTGTGTCCTGTCCCCTCTCAGGAGCCCCCCAGCTCTGAGAGTATGCCTGCACACCCATCCGGCTCTGCTCCCACACAGCAGAGGTGTGCGATAGCTGCTGCTTGCACACCAGAACCTTACTGGCGATGGCACTCACCATCACTGTCATGGTGCTCTCGTCAACTCACGAAACCGCCACTGTGACTTAGCGTCTGTGCGGGCCAGCACACTCCCACCCAGAGCCGGGATCAGAGCCACACTGTCAGAGAAGTGAATAACGGCCCTGTGCTGCCACGCTCCACGCTCCATTTGTGAGTCTGATAACCTGAGACTCAGAATGTGTCGCCAGGGGCTGCTGTCCAGAATCCCGCCCTGCCTTCCTGCTGGCCCTCCAGGTGGGGACAGGACGCTGTCTGGCGTCCTAAAGTGTGAGCGGCTACAAGCCCTCACTTCCCAGGCTACTCGGGAAGAGAGCCATGTGACTTCATGGCCGCCCTGCTGCAACTTCTCACGTGACAGGACCTGGGAAGGGGGAGGCCCTGTCTTCCCGCCCTGGGCTCGGCTTCTCCTGGAAGGGGCTTTTCCACTTAGGATTCCAGACTCCCCACAGGTTGATAAGAACAGGGGTCCACTGTGTGGCTCAAGGTGACCAGGAATAAGCCATCAGGTTCTCTCTCGAGAGAGGGAGGGATTTGAACTCACTTCCCAACGCTCTGGCTAGAGCCGCAGGCCTCTGGGTCCCCACTTGAATACAAACAGATGGCTGGCTCTCGGCTGGCTGTCTGAGAAGTGATTAGAACACGCTAAGCTGCACGTTCCCTCCACACAATGTGTCTTTGTGCCCGGGCTTGCAGCCCAGGGGCTGCTGTGACGCACAGGGGCGGTCATGGGAACCACACAAGGAAAAAGGCCCCAGTGGCTCCGTAAAATTCGTGCTTTAATATATGTACATTTACATGAAGTCTTAACAACACACAGCACACCAAATGCCGTGCCAGGGAGCTGCTTTCAAAAGAAAACACCTTCGCCTCTAAAACGATGGCCACCAGAACACAGGTGAGCGCCCGAGCGTGGGTGTGTCCGGCTGTTGGCTAGGAGAGCCGTTTCTGGCCAGAGCCAATCGCCAGCAGACTTTGTAAAAAGGAAACCTCAGAATCACACAAAGTAACGGTAAGTTTTCGGCTTTCAAAGCAGCTGACAGGCCCCCAGTGAAGGCGCTGGCAGGCCCGGCCAGCTGAGTCCAGCCCGGGGAGTGATAGCAGAGGAGTTCTGAGCCCACACTCTGACCTCCACACACGCACGATGCACGCCCACACTGCAGACATGAGTGTGAACACACACGCCGTACTCTTCGCCATACTCTCTCGAACACACACATGCACTTTTAAGGTAACATCTTTATTCCTAAGAAATGACAAATACTTATTTTCTTAATATCTTTTAAAACTAAAATTAAATTTTAAATGACAAAATATATGAAAAATAGTTCAGGGGCCAGGTAGGGCCACACACACCTTTAATCTGAGCACTCAGAGGGAGAGGGATCTCTGACTTTGAGGCCAGCCTGGTCTACACAGTAAGTTTCAGGATGGCCAGGGTTACATAGAGAAATACTGTTGCAAAAATACAACAAAACACAGTTCAGTATGACAGATTTTTAACTAGTTTTAAAAATTCCAAATTCAAATAAAATTCCGCATAAATGACTGTATTTCTTAATATGTATACTCTTAAGCTTTCAAAACACAGCAAAACACAACTTAAAACTCTCACACAGTTTTCCTTTTATGACCACAGAACTTCTAGCACCATTAGTCATAAACTTAGAAGTGGTGAAATGTCACCCAGCTGCCAAAAATTATTTACTTTGTAGCACAAACGACTAAGGATGTAACACCCACTAACTGCGGCAGAGAGAAGGCAGGGCTCACTTAGTCTGCTGCTCTGGGCTTTGCTTTCTGAGGTAGGACTTGTTGCCACGCTTAACCCTTTCATCACACATGTTTTGAAAAGAGACAAAAGAAAGAACAGAGAAAAGAGAAAGTGGCAAGAAGCCAACATTTGTGAGTTCCAAATTCATTAGTGCCTTGGAGCCTATGATTAAAAAATACATCCCAACCCACAATCACTTTCCCTCTGAGAAGCGCAGTATTAATGCAGGAATCCCTTACTGTGAGCATCAAGCATTTTTTATGCACAGCGAAGCTTTGGGCCTTCTCTACCTGGAAGCAGCGGCCACCACAGACGGTGATGGAAGGTCGCCCGTCCTAGCTGGTTGGTCCTCCTGACTGATGGGCCACAGGGCCCAGCTGGTCAGCGCACATATAAAGGCCCTTGTGGCTGCAGCCAGAACGCCATCTGGCTTGAATTATGTCCACCTGGGACACCAAGACCAGCACCAGCGGAACGCTGGGACCCGGGAACTGAGCTGCTCTGGTGATTGACAGTTAAACTGTTTGAAGTTTCTAATTAAGGTCTCTTAACAAATTAACTGCAGATGTAGGGCGCTAAGTGTGCAACTGTGCAGTGTGCAGAGAGCTGAAGTCAAAAGAGAGCCACAAGCTCAGGAGCCAGCTCACTGAAGTGAGTGCATGGGGGCCGAGAGCCCACAGTCCTGGGGCCCACTGACTCACTCAGCTTCCCTCCCCCCGCCCCCCGAGCACCAAGGGTTGAGGTGCTGGGACCTGGGGTTTTCCAGGGATGCTCCAGCCCTGAACAGCATCCTGGACCCCGGCGCTGTGAACGGACGGCAGCCCAGCCGGGGAGCAGGAGACTGAGCCGCCGTGGGACACCATGACAAGCCATTAACACAGACAGCGAGCTGAAACAAGCTCCAGGCAGCCCTGGACTGCTGGGCAACTGAGGGGCACAGCACCCATCCCAGCCAGGCTTGCACAGAGGAGCAGGCAGCTCGGCCTAGCCCTCCCCTCCCCCCCCCCAGCGGAGGGTCCAGTGATGGCCCTCAAACAGTGAGCCCAGGCCAGTCCAGCCTTCCTTGTGTGACCTCTTGATGCTCTGGGCAGGGATGGAGCAGCGCACCCCACCGCCCACCCCGCCACCCACCGCCCACTACAAAGCTTGTGTGTGGGGCCAACCCTGCCGGGCCCTGTCCTAGCTCCTCTCCCAGGAGCACACCTCTCTGTCAGCCTGTGAAAGCGGCTCCCGAGAGGACTCCAGACGCCTCCTGAAACCCCACGGCTGCTGAGCTTGTCCTCATCTAACCTCAGCTGCCAGCCTGACACCTCAAGACAGGCCTGGGCATGCCGGGGAGGGGACATCGAGAGCCAAGTGTGGCCCAAGAACCCGGGCTGCACAAACAGAAAGTGCTCAGCAGAGCACTCAGCACTCTCTCCTCAAAAGTTTAAAAAAACATGTATTTTAACGTGTGTGAGTGTTCAGCCAACATGTGTGTCTATACACACATGAATGTGGTGCCCACCAAGGCCAGAAGACATCAGATTCCCTGGGACTGTTCCATCTGGCTGTGGGCTGCTGGGAGGTGCTGGGAATTGAACCCAGGTCCTCCAGGAAGAGCCGCCAGGCCTCCCTGCTGCACCAGTCAGCGAAGACGGTAACAGGAGTGACAGCCAGCCTCTTCACACCCTCAAGAAGCACGCCAACCCAGAGCAGTGACACGCACCTGTGAGGTGAGGCTGGCCGATGCCTGGGAGTTCACAGCCGCCTTGGATACCGTTCTGGGGAGTGTGTCAGGGCTGGGGAGGCAGAGAGCCGGTGAAGCTCTGCAAGCCTGAGTGACCGCCTGAATCCAGATCCCTGGAACACACGGAAAAGTGCCTGTCTGCAGGCCCCAGGCTTCTGCTGGGAGACGGGAGTCAGGGGGAGCCGTCCGAAGGCTGTGTGCACACTCCAGACGTGTGTGCAGGGAAGCGGGAACAATACCAGACGTCGAGGAAGAACCGACCATCCAAAGCCGTTCTGGCTCTACATGTGTGCTATGGCAAATGCACGCATGTGTGCATGCACACACCTGTCTCACAAGCAACCTAACAATAAGAGCAGTGCCCACATGTCACTCGAACCCCATCATGGATAAAGCGCAACCCTGTGGCCCTGAAGAGCGGTCTGCATGCTGATCCTCCTCCTCCTTCTTCTCTTCTTTCTCCTCCTCCTTCTTCTCCTTCTCTTTCACCTCCTTCTCCATGAGCCACTGCCTGGGGAGCCGCTGCCCCCAAGTGGAGCAGAACCCAGCCTCAGTTTCCCTCAGACGGTGGTGAACGGCCCTGGGTAATAAAGAAACAACCTGAAAACAGCTCTTCCACTGTTGTTCGAGAATTGTTTGGTGACAAACGGCTCCAGGAAGTAAATACCAACTGAATTTTCCTGCACAATAAAACCAGTTCTGCAGAAGACGGTATTGTCCTTAGGAAAATATAAAAACAAGTTTAAAAATTGTTGTTGAGAGAAAACCACATCAAGCAGGAAGCCATATGGTTGTGAAGATGAAAAGATCCGTTTCTTATCCCTCATTAACAATAATCCTAGAAATATTAGCATTTTCACTAATTCCTCCCCAAGCAGGAGACTCATTAGTAGCATGCACCTGTGTCAACAGTGCGGCTTCCACTTCCCAAGTCTTCGTGGGCCACCTGTACCCACATTTAACACCCGAGGTGTCAGTGCCCTAAGAGCTGATAATCCCACCACACTGGTCCCGGCTGCTGGCAGCCTCAGAGGCAGGCTGGTCATCTGCCCCAGCCCCCAACCATGAGCAGCCCCTCGCCACCACCACCCCCTTCCCCCCCCCGCCCCCGAGCGAGAGCAGCTGTGTCCCTGTGGCTCCCTGTCCTCAGTGAGCATCACTCGAGGTCACTCGGGGACCCAGCAGGCTGAGGGGCTCCCGAGGAGCCACCCTCACGTGCGCGCGCGCCCCCCACCCACACTCACATATGCACACACACACACACACACATACACACACACACACACACACGCGTGTGCACTGGCCTCTGCCACATCCACAGCTGGATCCAAAGCAGGATGGACAGCCAAGCGAGCACCCACACTGTGCCCCACGCCACAACTGCAGACAACTGGAAAGTGCTTGCCTTGCACTCATGAGGACCTGAGTCCAGTCCCCAGGACCCATGTAAAATGCCGCCTGTGGTAGCACACACTTGTAATCTCAGCACTTGGGAGGTGAATTACCAGCCAGCACGTGTCAGCCTAATTAGTGAGCTCCAGGCCAATGAGAGACTGTGACACCGTATACATGCCCACGTGTGCCCATGCACACATTTTTAAAAGGCAGTCTCAAGCTGAAAGTAACACCGCTCCGTCTGGCTCGCACACTGTCCACTGAAAGGCCACTGTCTCCCACTGTGCTGACAGGGCCCGGGGCTGCCTGCACTCTAGCCCGGCAGACTCCTACAGCTGATGCCCCCTGGACACGTGGGTCCGCCCTGCCTGGGAGGGAATTCCGAAACAAACAAAAGGCTGGTGACAAGGAGGCGCCTCCAGTCCACTGGGTCACACTGGCCCTCTGGTCGCCTTGGGGCGTGCGTGTCCTCTGTACCTGGCCGGGGGCCTCTGGGGCGCTGCTCGGCGGGCATGCCTTCTGTGCCATCTCCACTCAAGCACACACATGGACAGTGCAGTCAGCACAGGCCTCTGGTTTATTCTTCAGAAACCTTTCTGACAAAAAGATGAAGACTGTGGAATCTGAAAATGGGCCTGGCCTGTGTCCAAGAGCCCAAGCCAAGAAAGAAGCTTCAGATTTGACATCTTAAATTACAAGGAACGTTTAGACAAATCTGTAATCTAGGAAACACAGATACACACTCTTCCACTGAGGACTTTGCCTTTGAGCCCTCTCATGCCCAACGGATAACGAGGAAGGAATTTTGCTTTCTGTAGCCATATGACAAGGTGTTCTCTCAAGAACATTCTAGGGCTGGGGAGATGGCTCAGGGGTTAAGCGCACTGACTGTTACCAAAGGTCCTGAGTTCAATTCCCAGCAACCATATGGTGGCTCACAACCATCTATAATGAGACCTGGTGTTCTCTTCTGGCCTGCAGGCACACATGTAGGAAGAACACTGTATACATAATAAATAAATAAATCTTAAAAAAAAAAAGAACATTCTATAGGTGCCAGTTATGTGCCAGGCTCTGTGCCAGGCACTAAGTCTCCAGCGCATGGGGAGGAGGCGCTGTAACAAGAAGGTGCGTACCTCAGGACAGACTTTCAAGTGAGCAGACTTGCCAAGGGAAGTCCGGGAGGAACCTCCCTGAACCTCCCCACCATGGAGTATTATGTAGGACTTCTGGTTTCCTTCTGTGGGTCAACATTTTGTTGATATTTTTCCCTTAAACAACCCCTAAAGAAACCCGTGTTGTTTACTGATTTTATGTGTGTAGGTATTTTGCCTGCATGTCTGTCTGTGTACCACAGCATGCCAAGTGCCTGGTACTCAGAGACCAGAAGAGGGCATCAGATTCTCTGGAGTTAGAGATGGTTGTGAGCACCGTGTGTGTGTGCTGGGAATTGAACCTGGGTCCTCTGGAAGAGCAGCCAATGAGTGCTCTAACCGCTGAGCTGTCCCTTCAGCCTCTTCTCCTGAGCATAGGCCACGGCCAGTGCTTGGTGTCTTCCCATCTGGGTGAACACTGGCTGTGAACCCTGCCACCTGAAAGCCCCAGAGGCCTCGGTCTGGCTTTCCGCGGTGTCTAGTGAGTGAGGGTGTGAGGGTGGAAAGCCAGACAACAAGGGCTCAGGAGCCCCGGGGGGGCGCGGGCGCTGGCAGGGCTGCGGTGGGGAGAATTCCCGGGGCAGGGGAGGGGAGTGAACCAGCGCGCACTTACGGGTGATCTGATGGAGAAAGAGCGTGGAGTTGCCACTTTACACCTGCCAGGTCGGCTACGGTGAGATGGTAGGAAGCAGCAAGAGCTGTGCATTGTGGGTAAGGAATAAAGTGAAGCAGAAGGGAAAGCCAGTGGGTGGTTCCTCAGAAGTTATTAAAGTTATTAAAGGTAGCACACGACCTAGGAAGTCCACACCGTTGTACACACCCCGAAACACCTGGGGACGAGGCCCCGTTTAGAGAGGCCCTGGGTTTAACCCCCAGCACCGCACAGACTGGCTGGGGTGCCGACCTGCCACCAACCAGGAAGGTGGATGCGGGAGAGCCAGAAGTCAGGCTAGCCTAGTGTGTTTACTGAGTTTGAGGCTAGCCTGAGCTAAATAAGACCGTGATTCAAAAAAAGGGGGGGGGGGGAGGAAAAGAAGGAAGGGAAGAAGAGAAAAAGAGGAAAATGAAAACTGGGCTGGGCGGAAAGTTCCTCAAATGCCGGCGCTGAGCGAATGCCCAAAACAGTACTATTTGTCAATGCCAAAGGTCAGAAACAACTCACACGTCCACAACTGATGAAAAGATACCAACTAAATACCCCAACAGCATGCTATTCAGCCACAACAAAAGGAAGCCAAGGCAGCAACACTCTACCAAGCCTGGATGACAGATGTCTTCTTACATCATTGGTGCTTTGTCTACATGTGTGTCGATGCCGGATCTCCTAGAGCTGGAGTCACAGACGGGTGTGAGCTGCGTGTTGCTGCCAGGGATTAACCCTCCGGGCGAACACCAGCGCTGCAACCGCTGAGCCATCTCCCAGTCCCCGATGTATCACATTGCTAAGGATTTATTTACTTTCTTTTGAGATAGGGTTTCTCTGTGTAGCCCTGCTGTCCAGGAACTTACTCTCTAAACCAAGCTGGCCTTGAACTCACAGAGATCTGCCTGCCTCTGCTTCTTGAGTGCTGGCATTAAAGGCGTGTGCCTCCACATTCAGCCTTAGTTGTGTGTCTGTGTGTATGTGTTTGTGTATGTGCGTGTCTGTGTGTGTGTGTTTTTGGTATACACACAAGTGTCCACCAAGGTCAGAGGCGTTGGGGCCTCTGAAGCTGGAGTCCCAAGTGGTTGTGAGACACTCAGACATGGCGGCTGGGAACTGAACGCAGTTCTGTAAGAATGTGTGTGCCCTCAGCCTCCAAGCCATCTCTCCAGCCCAGAAGTGTGATTGCGGTACACAGTGGTGGCCAGGAGGCCATGAGGAAGGTGAAGGAACTGGGCAATGAGAGCTCACATCTGTGAGTTCAAGCCTGGCCCCGGGCTGTAGGTGAGGGGCAGAATGACGGCTCCTAGAAGACGTGCGCCTATGTGCCCAGTTCCGTGAGAAGTCGGGGACGGGGTCAGTGCAGCTGCAGCACTGAGCAGATGACAGGGCCTGGCACAATTACAGTGAGGAGGGGGCAGGTGCGGAGGCGCATCGTGGTAGGAGGGGGAGGCCCCGGCAGAGGCCACGGTGGGCACACAGGCCCCGAGGGGCACCGTCCTCGGGTACTCCGGGGTCAGCCCACTGTGCCATGGCTGTGCTGTGCTGAGCCACGGCACTGGGTGTGAGTAACAAAGTAATATGGTGGGAAAGGGTTGGGGAATAACGGGGAGCAGAGGAGGATGGGGCTCACACAGAACCTCAGCATGCCCAAGGGGAGACAGCCAGGAGGGCGGGGTCCAGGGAGGTCAGGAGAGGGCAGTAGGGGCCTGAGAGATGGACAGGGAGAGTGTGAGCAAAGCAGGGTCAGGCTGGGTGTGCCTGATTGCATGGCTGAGTGTGCATGGTCAGCGTGTGGCTGGGTGGCTGAGTGTGCCCGGGGAAGCGTGTGATTACCTCACTGAGTGTGCATGATCAGTGTGGTTCAATGGCTCTGTGGGGTTGGATGATGGGTGTGTGTGGCTGGATGAGCTGGGTACACGGTGAGGCATGAGGGAGGTGCTGGAAAGGGGCGGTTCATGAGGAGACCCAGATGCAGACAGCAGCTCATCAGAAGTCCCAGAATTCACTGGGGTAGAGGCATGGGCTCCGTGATCAAAGCCCGGCTTCAGGGAGCTCAGTAAGACAAGTGTGTGTAAGACCATGGGCTCACTCCTTACCGTACCCACAGGAGCAGGGGACAGGGGAAGAGGCCTTGTAAAGTGTGTATGTAAAAAGGGCTGTGGAAAGGCTGCTGCTCAGGTCACAGGCCAGTGGCCACACACACCACATGCCCTGATGCCCACATCTGGGCACACCACTGCCCAGTTCACGCCCTAACTCTGTGCCTGGAGGAGGATGAGGACCAGGGATTCCCTGTCTGCATGGCCTGTCCCTGTCTCTGCCCCAGCAGCCATGGACACACACAGCATTTGAGAGCGCTCAGGGGTCCACGTGTCCTTGCCAGCACGCTGCCACCAGCTTGGGGGGGGTGCCAGGGCCAAGGAAGGTCGACAGGGCACAGAGGAGCGACTAGAACACACCCAGGTCTCCAGGGACTAAGAGACTGAGAACACTTCCAGAGGCCCAGAGTCCATTCCTGAGACCCAGGCTGGGCCACTCACAACCACTGTAACCCCAGTCAGGTGGTCTGATGCCCTCTTCTGGCTTCCATGAGCACTGCACACACATGGTGTATACACACACGCAATCACACAGGCAAACACTCAAACACATAAAATAAATTAATCTTTGTATGTTTTTTAAGACAGGGTTTCTGTGTGGCCCTGCTGCCCTGGAACCCTCTCTGTAGACCAGGCTAGCCCTGAACTCAAAGATCCTCCTGCCTCTGTCTTCTGAGTGCTGGGATTGAAGGCATGCACCACCACCATCCTGCAAATGAACGAATCTTGAAAAATAAAATCTTACCAAGTATGGGAGTATGCACCTCTAATCCCAGGACTTGGGACACAGAGGCAGGGGAACGTCTGTGATTTCAAAACCAGCACGGTGTATACAGTGAGATCAGGGGCCAGGCTCACATAATGAAACCCTGTCTCAAAGAAACAAAATAAATTCTCAAAAAACTAAATAAATATCTATTTTTCTAAGTCCAACCATGGAATTTAGAACATCTAATTCTGCGTGTGTGTTTATGTTATATAGACACTTGTATGCACATTCATGTGTGTGCATATGTGTGTGTGGAGGCCAAGGTCAACACCAGGTGTCTTTCCTCACCGAGATCCACTCCTTTCTCCATCACTTTTTGTATACATTTTAATTAACTCCTTGATCGCTGTAACCCTTGGTGCTCCCCACCTCCTCCTAGACCCAGCCCCACCTTCCTGTCCACTACACGTTCAAGAACTTGTTTATTTTGTTGTGCGGGTGTCAGCACACTGAGCCGGTCATGAAGGTTGGCATCCACTGTCTCTTCTACTCTGTTTTAGAGGCAGCATCTCTAGTTCCTGTTGCTGCTCTGGGCACACCGCCTGTTCTCACCTGTTCCCATAGGAAAGTCTGAGCTGTAGCCTGCAGTCTTATTATTTTCTTCTTTTCTTTTCTTTTGGTGTTTTGAGTCAGAGTTCTCTGTGTGGCCCTGGCTGTCCTGGAACTCACTCTATAGACCAGGTTGGCCTCACACTCAGAGATCCACCTGCCTCTGCCTCCCATCCCCCCCAAGTGCTGGGATTAAAGGTGTGTGCTGTCACACTCAGCTACTGTTGTTTTCAAACTCTCGTCACACTGAGCTCAAATAAACTCAATAAGGAAGGAAATGCCCCAGGTTGGACCAAAATAACTCAAAGTTCAAAAAGCCATTGTTCATTTCTACATTTCTGAATTCTTCAAGATTTTCTTACTTGAGAATAGTAATTCCTTTCTTTTTCTTTTTCTTTTTCTTTTTCACTATCTCTCCCTCTTTCTCCAAGGTCTCAGATAGCCCAGGCTAGCTTCAAATGCATTATTTAGCTGAGCAGGAGAATTTCTGATCTCCTGCCTCTATTTCTCAGTACCTGAGACTGCAGGCCTGCAACACTGTGCGGGGTTCCTACAGCAATGGAGGGTAAATCTGTGCTCTGCGCATGCCAGACACTGCCCCCTCATGTCAGGCCTGCAACACTGTACTCCGCATGCCAGGTATCACTCCATCAAGTCAGCCCCTCTGCAGCTCAGAACCACCTTTTTTGACAGTACAACCTCAGGCTTTATAGCTGGTTTAAAAGCAACAGCAGACACAGGCCTAATCTCAGGCCTATCTGTGGCCAGCAACCCAGACATGAACACCTGATACTTCTGGGAGAGGAAGTGTTGGGAAAAGTCAGGCTGTCTGAGGAGCTGCTGGGCTCTGGGACATGTCACATGGAAGCCAGGGAAGACCTCCCTGGTTGGTGGCATCTGGCCTCCGGGGCTAAATGCCCCATGCTGGCACACAGCAGAGCAAGACAGCTCGGGGCATCGAGAGCGGGGTCATGGGTACGGAGTATAGGGCGATGAAGTCTACTATTGACTTGTGAGCCATTTATAGGGCATGTGGACATGTGTCTCCTGTCCGTCTTAAAGAACGAGCCAGGAACAAGGCCTAAGTCAGCTTGTGTGAGCCCCCACAGCGGCAGAGACCGGCACACGGCTGCTGCTGGAGCGCCCTCCCGTGTCTCTCGGACTCACTGCATTTGGCGTGGGGGCTGGGCACACCTTTCCTACGCTAAACGTTCCATCTGGATCAAAACCTAGTATGGCAAGTCCACCTTCTCCACAGGCCTGTGTGAGATTAGATAATCAGCCAAGAGACACTCACTCACGTGCCTTTACACAAACCTCCCTGCCCCTAGCCAACGTGTGTGTGGCAATGTTTTAACATTTACACCTTTCAAGAGGTCTATAGAGGGGTCTGACCAAAGATGAAAGGGGACACTTCAGAAACTCAGGACTGTTATGTTTTGCTGTTTGTTTTCTGGGACAGGGCGTAAAGGGAAAGAGAGGGCTTGTCCTGTGCCCGTGCACACCCGCTCGCACAGGTACACGCAGATAAATTAGCACTGGGCCTCCCGGGTGTGGCGGCACACCTCTAATCCCGGGACAGCCGGAGCTACACAGCCAGGCCCACTCTCAAAAACAAAACAAAGACTTGTGATTTTTAGAAAATGAATAAATTAAATGTAGCTCTCGTGGAGGGGGCAGAGGGAAGTGCCTGTTGTCTGGAAATATGGAGTACCCGACAGCCGCCCCACAGCCACCGGCGCTCCTGCACGCACACTGCTTGTTAAAACTACCACTGTTTTCTAGAAACGGGGCTCCTCTGTGGCCCTCTGTGGCCTACTGGGCAGTCACCTGGAGAGCCAGCGAGTCGCTGACAGCAGAGGACAGGGCTCTCTGCACGCCTGCATGGTGCTCCCAGCTCCGGGCCCAGCATTCCGTGCTCACCCCAGGAAGGCGGGGGGGGGGGGGGGGGAACCGCCTGCAGTCCAGAGCGCCACAGTCGGCAAGGTGGCCTAACAGCACCAAAGGCTGCAGAGGCCAGAGCTTACCTGTCCTCCAGGGATCCCAAGGACCCCTGCGTCTCCCAAGAAAGAAAACTTGGGGCTAGACTAAGTAAGCAGCTGCATTTGTGGCCATTTACAGAAACATGTGAACACACGCAAAATATGAAAGTCTGTCGTCTAAAAGAGTTGGGAGGAAACCTCTAAAAGATGGGCTGGGGCTAGAGCTCAGGAGCAAAGCCCTCGTCTGGAGGGGTGTGTGTGTGTGTGTGTGTGTGTGTGTGTGTGTGTGATGTGAAGCAGCAGAGAATATCACTGAAGCATTGTTAGATTAATACCCTAAAATAAGAAAAAAACAAAATAAAATAAATAATAAAGTCAGCACTCCTCTGAACCTGGTGGGAAGGGACTGAGGAAGAAGGAAGCTGAGGCCAAGCATTAACTGAAGTACTAAGGGCACCCTTTAACTGGCTTAGCCATCTTGAGTTGCTGCTCCGATAGGTAGAGTGGGCAGAAAGTCCCGGATGACGAGAATTATGCACATGCCTGTCACCCAGCACTGAGGCTCAAAAACTGGAGGCCAATCTCAGGCAGAGGCTTTTGTCTTGAAAGCGAAAAGGAAAGAACGGGAATGATAACTTTGCCCACATTCCTGGAAGAGTCACCTGCTGAGTGCCTCCTCTCTGAGTTCTTCCTTGAGCGAGTGCTGGGGCTGCCGGTCCCCTGTGCATCGCCCTGTGCACACTGGGATCCTAAGCCAGAGCCTGTGCAAAAACAGAGGAGGGCAGGCAAGACAGAACGCAAGATTACTTGTTCATGTGGTCATCGCCATCTCTCTAGAGATTTAGAACGGGGTAGACCAGGATGGCCTTGTGCTCACTGTGCACTAAGGATGGCTGTGAACTGCTGACCCCGCCTGCACCCCCAGAGTGCTGTATTACAGTGTGCACCGTCCCATCGTCCACGCTTCCCACACACTGGGCAGCACTGCAGCCGGGTTCCACACCCCAGCCCTGGACTCACTTTTACAACAAAGCCACTTTCAATTGCCAGCCCACTCACGGGACAGAACCTGGCACGGCCGGAGCACCTCCTGAGGTCCCAGCACTCCACACTGCGGTGTGGGGATTTCGTTCCCACCACTTGGCTCTGGGGGACACCCTCAAAGCACAGCCACAAGCTGTAAAGCAACAGGAAGACTAGAGTGCTTGACCGGCAGCACAGTGTGCGCATACCCCAGCGGCCCATATGAAAACACAAATACCATTTCCTCCATAATATCTTTACGACCTAATAAAATTCTAAACCTGTTGAGAACACGAACGAAGTGTAGAAAAACAAGCGAGCTATACAGAACACAGCACAGCTGCTTTCGGTGACAGAAAAAGTGTATTGTTTTACAGTTAGCGACTTTTTCCCCACAATAAAATTCATCAGCCATACCAGTGGCCCCTCCCCCAGGGGCCTGCTCTGCCCCAGCTTTCTCTCTGAATCTTTTTAGATCCCCACATGCCTAACCTAGTGTGGCAGGCCAGTCTTTGTGAATTCAGGGTCAGCCTGGGCTACATAGTGAGCTCCAGGCCAGCCAGCGTTACATAGCAAGACCTGTCTCCAAAACGAAAAAGCAGAAATGAAATGCACACACTCACACAAATTACAACAATGAGTTGTATGTGTGACATACCACACTCACACACACTCACACTCACAAAACAATGAGGCCGGCAAAAGAAAAAAAATGAATAAAGGCAGATACATTTAAGCTGTCAGAACATGGTGCAAGAAGTCATGTGAGAATTCTGAGTGCTTGTGAAAAAACTCCAAGGAAACAAGACAAAGTCGTCCTTGGAACGTGTGTTCATGCTCCTCCCCGTGTAGCAGACAGGAAGGAGTTGACTTCAGTCTATTCACTCCTGGTACTTGTTCAAAGGCCTCTACTAGACACATGTTTTAGCCACGTGCAGCTTGTCCTAGGGATTGCACACTTTACTCACGTGACTCTCTAATGACCCTCCCCTCAATCATCAGCCACTCCCTAGGTGGCCCCTGCTCTAGAGGGAAGAGGAACAAGAGCTCATATTTCTGCACCCCCTTGAATGAAGAAGTGCAGGTCAAAAGCAGACGGACCACGAAGACACCTTGGCAGCGTGGGACGCCCAGAAAGATAACGTTCTGACACTCACTGCAGCGAGGGTCAGGCTTCCTCATGCCAAGAGAAGAAACCCACACACTTATGGTGAGCACTGCACAAATACAACACCCAGGCTAGATCAATACTCAGAAACTGGGCGTGCCACTCTTCAGGGACAGGATGACAGGGGTGTGGCTAACTGCTGATGGGTGAGCATTACCAACGTAAGTGTAAACTAGATTCCAAGTAACTAAAACAGAAAATTGTACACACACCTATGCATGTCTCCCCCCCCCTTTGTATGTGTGTGTGTGTGTGTGTGTGAGGGTGAGGGTGAGGGTGTGTGTGTGTGTACCCCTGTTGTGTGTGGGTATGGGTGTGTACCCCTGTTGCTATGCAGACCAGGCAGGCCTTGAACTCACACAGATCCTCCTGCCTCTGCCTCCTAACTGCTAGGATTAAAATTATGTGCCATCATTGGCCTGCATGTCTCCATTTTTTAAAGTGATTTATTTTTATGTGTATAAATAATTTGCATGACTATCTGTGAATCATGTGTGTGCCCGAGGGGGGCATCGATAGCATCAGACCCCCTGGAATTGGAGTTACTGTTGTAAGCTCACATGTAGGTGCTGGGAATTGAACCCAGGTCCTCTGCAAGAGCAGCCATGCTTAATTGCTGAGCTGTCTCTCCAGTCTCAAGACTCTTAAGAGGTTAATTCCTCTGACTTATTGGATGGCCCCAGTGCCAGGCTAATGAGCCCCCAGCAGGTTCGTCTGTGGCATTAACACATAATTCTGAAGTTTGTGTTGAAAAGCGAAAGGCCCAGAAGGGCCAGCACAGCAAGGCAGAGGTCATAAGAGTGTGCAGCACACGCAAGGCAATAGGAGCACCCGAAAACCAGGGACAGAAAAACCTACAGCTGCTACCACTAACGCTGGATGGAGAAGCAAGGCTGGCTTCCTCAACAAGGTTCCGAACAGCTGGCGCGGTCACAGACCTGAGCCTAACACCCAGCACTGAAGACCTAGCAAAAGAAAGGACAGGGAACAGGAGCCATCAAGATCCACAGACATCCGTGGGCTTCGCTAAAACGAGAAATATCTTCTCTCTGAAATACACTCTAAGGAGAATGCTGAGAAGAGCCACAGCGGATGAAATATTTCTAAGATACAGGCCTGACGACCGACAGTTGTTGCCATACACCAGGAAACAGCAGAGGATCAGAAGGCTCTCCCTCCTCCCTGGACTCGACTTTCTGTGGGGAGGGAGGTTCCCACGCACCCAGGAAGCTCAGCCTCCTGCAGACACCACCCAGGAATCGTCACCTCAACCCCGACATTTTCCAGCTAGAGCTGGAAGGCTCCGGGTACCACACACTGAGGGCTCAGCTGCCCCCACTTCAAGGGCAGCTCACAGGACTCATGAACCGGATGCCTGACGTTCTAAAGAATACAGGGGAGCAGCCAGGGGAGGAAGGATGCACTGGGTCGGGTGGAAGAGGGGCAGGCGCATCTGTGCCCTCTCTAAGCACACCTCCCTCCAGAAAGCCACGTGTTCAATCTGGGGGCTCTCCAAACCTCCAACTCTGGCCTTTTGGATCTGGGTGGGAGCTTCCCTGCACAGACACTTGGGATAGGCTCACTCTTCACTCCCATCGCTGGGGCGCTGGGGGAGGCACAATCCCCTGGGCTAAGACTGGAATGAGCTTCTTTGCTCTCACTGGGGTGCCGGAGGCTGGAACTGAGGCCATGGAGGGTGCTGCTCCCCACACCGCTTTCCTAAACAACTCAGGACCCACTAGGCTGGGCCCACCCACATGGATTGTTAGTTAAGAAAATGCCCTGCAGGCTTGCCCTCAGGCCATTCTCACAGACACATTTCCTCAGTTGTGGTTCCCTCAGAAAACCCCATCTCAGGGGCTGGAGAGATGGCTCAGTGGTTAAGAGCTCTGTCTGCTCTTCCAAAGGTCATGAGTTCAATTCCCAGCAACCACATGGTGGCTCACAACCATCTATAATGTGAACTGATTCCCTCTTCTGGCAGGTGTAAATGCAGATAGAACATTCATATACATAAGATAAATCTTTAATAAAAAGAAAACCCCATCTTTTGTCAAGCCAAGAAACACTCACCAGGATGGGTGCACTCTAAAGTCACGCGTGAGCTTGGGGAGCCCCAGACACTCAGGTCACCCAGGAGAGTCCAGTTAGGACATTAGGGCTCTGTTTAGGAAAGGACAGAAACCAAATACATATTTCTTACTACCTCACAGTATCACACACAACCCAGTGCAGAAGTTGGCAAAGTAGTTAGAACAAATTTACAAAGAACGCACGCAGATGGCAAAGCAGCATTCGGGAGGTCTCACAAAAGCCTGGCCCACCTCAAAAAGGCCACCCTCCCAATTCTCCCAAACAGTTCAGCCCCCTGGGACCCAGCATTCAAACATGCAAGCGACGGGGCTGGTCTCACCCAGACACCACATCAAGCAAACTAAAACCAAGTTTTTCTGGTCGGTCACCCATCTGTCAGAAGAGGGGACTTCTCTGTGATGAGCTGGTGAGGCGCCAGGAGTGGCTACGGCGGATTCTTATAAAGCTAAACACAATCGTCTCAGACCATCCAACAGGCACACGCCTAGGCGATCATGTCTATACACACACACACACATGCACAATCATAAAAACTGGAAGCTACCGAAATCCTTCCATAGCAGTATGAACCACCTGTGGTATAGCTATGTGTCATAATAATCCTTGAGTTATTAAGTCACGAGACACAAAGGAATTTCATATGCATTTTGTTAAATTAAAAAGAACAATCTAAAAAGACTCCACACATCGTATGGTTCGAGTTCTAGGACATTCTAAATGAGATGGATCAGAAGTAAAAGTGTACTTGTACGGGCCTGACAACCTGGCTTTCACCCCTGGAGTCCGCGGTGGAGGAAGAGGATCAACTCCTGAAGCTGTCCACTGACCTCCTCACACTCACTGCAGCGTGTGCATGCCCACACTCGTACATGCACTGAAAAAAGTCAGGTGGAGGGCAGGCCTGACACAAATGCCCAGAAGGGCTCGGAAGAGAGAAAACGGCGCTGACCAGAGCCATTCTAGGAACGGGGGTGCAGGGAACACGCGTGGGATGGCCTCCTTCCCAACGCGGTGAGCTGAGCCTGCCGCTGCAGCGCGCTAGGACGGCACGTGGACAGCAGGAGCAGGCTTCTCACTGCTGGAGTGGTAACTTACAGGCAAGCCTGGGAAGGGGCCGGAACGTCCCTGCAGTGACAGACGAGAGTGGGAGCCATCGTAAGAACGCGTGGGTAGCTTGAAAAACGGCTCCAGACAGCTCTCTAACCACTCTGACAGATGTGGGGTATTCCGCTCTAACCACTCTGACACATGTGGGGTGGGGTGTTCATGCTCCCGTCTACATTCTTGGCCCTGTCACGTGAGTTGTGTTCCCCCCTGAAAGTGGGATAGTTTATACGGCTCCAGCATGGCCGCAGACAGCAGCATGGATAACAAAACAGTCTAAACTCAGGCAAACGCTGTAGAGCAGGACAAGGATCAAGACTGAAGTGCTGGAATGGCCCTATCTGCCCAGCGATGGTTCAGACACTAAAAACAAGGAAGGAGCCACCAGACAGAGCCTACTGGTCCAAAGCTGAACTTCAGTCAGACAGAGGAATTGGGGACAGCACTACAGGCTGCACTCACTCTAGCAGGCTCACTGAGGCTCAGTGAAGCTACAGCCTGGTAGAGACGCAGCATGTGACTTGAAGGGAAGTAGAAAGCATTTCACAGTTAGAAGCGGTGACTGTGAGGTGAGCACACCGCACAGACCAGCCTTTTCACACGTCAGAAAAGGAACCTTGTGGGCAGGCCTGGGACATTCCCTTAGCTGCCACTCAGTTCCAGGGGTCATCCCTTGAGCAGGTGATGGAGAATGCGGGGTACCTGAAGCCATGTGGGTCCTGCCATGAGTCGGAATGAACCATGAGGCACAAGAGATGTGAGAATCACTAGACTGTGAGCCTCGGCTTCACTACTCTGCGGGCTTTTGTTTTTTGTGGGTTGTGGTTTTTTTGAGATTTATTTATTTATTTTGCACGTGAGTGCTCTATCTGCACGTGCATGCCAGAGGAGGCATTGGGTCCCGATATAGATATAGATGGTTGCAAGCCACCATGTGCTGCTGGGAATTGAACTCAGGACCTTTAGAAGACACTGCTGAGCTGTTTCTCTAGCCCTCGCTCCCTGGGATTCTGAGATGGTCACTGAAACTCTGATCCTCACAGTAAACAGGGCACCCTACCTCTTCAAGTGGTAATATGGGTACCACAGGACATGTGAGTTCTGTGACGGTCCATTGATCTTGCACAACTAGTATTGCTGTGTAGACCAGGCTGGCCTCAAACCTGCTCTGCAGACAAACATAGCCTTGAACCTGGGTCCTCCTGCCTCTACTTCCCAAGAATTCTGGAATACTTCTGGAATTCCTTTCAAATATTCACTCCAAAGCTGATGACATTAGAATCATGATCTCTTGTTAAACCAAAGAAAATTTCAGAATATATAAAATTACGATTTTTTTTCATTTACAAATATTCAGTGTTTTTTTCAAGAACAGATTTTTGGCAAAAGTTCTTTGAGACCCTCAGTATCTTTAGATGGTAAGCAGGTCCAAAGACTAAACATGTGGGAACCGCTATCTGTCATGTAGGAACCGGATGTGTTGTCTCAGCTACTGCAGAGCGGCCCTAGAAGTTAGCGCGCCCTGTGCCCGGCGCTGACACCCTGCCAATCTAGCAACATTTGTACCCAGTGCCATGTCCATGCAAAGCCCTCCCACTGGGAGGCAGCAGCCGCAGCGACCTTGGCAGAGGTCGAGGGCGGGAGGCACAGAAGCAGCAGGCTAGAGTGCCCAGAGGCTCCCGGGGCCACTCCGACCTCCGCCTTCGCTCTCGGCGGGTACTGGGGACCTGAACTCACAGCCTGGGCAGCGCCGCCGCTCCGCGTACCGCGTCCCGCAGCACACTCAGCGCCATCTTCCCGAGGTGGCCCGCCTCCGCCCCGCCCCGCCCCGCCCCGCCCCGCCCTAGTCGGGCTTGACCACGCCCTCCAGTCTTGGCCCGGCCCCGCCCATCCCGCCGGCCCCGCCCCTCCTCTGCTCCCGTGTTGCTCTGCCCCGTCTCTAGTCCCGCGTGGCTCCGCTCTCCCCGCTGCCTCTGCGCGGAGGCCTCGGTGACCCAGCCTGACCCTCGCCGCGCTTGGGAAACTTGGGTTTTCTCTGGCAGAGCCGATTCGGACTTCCGAGGGGCTTCGTTGCTTGCTTGTCAGCGGGCCCCTAACAGTCGGTGAGCCTGTCGTGCTCGGCGAGCTACAGGGTGGTGCAGGCTGGGCCCACGCGGGCCCTTCACCCCGCCGGCGGGCTCGCAGAAGCCGGGGAAGCTGGAGTTCCAGCAGGCCGCCTTCCCCAACGCCGCCGTGCCCCACCTAGCGACTGGGCCCCAGCTCTGCGGTTTTTAGTTGTCACTGCCTTCCGTTCGCTCTGAACGTTTTTGAAAACGCTGTGGGGTGCCCTGAGCAAGCAGAGTGGGGACATGGATGTCGAACGCGTGCTGGACGGAGTGTCTGCCGTCTGTGATCCGGACAGGGCAGACTGCAGCCCGCACACGCGCCCGGGCCACTCCACTCTCCAGCCATCCTCTGCAGCCACAGCCTCGGCCCCTGAAGGTCAAAGTGGAGCCTGAGGCAAGAGAAGTGTCAGGAACACTCATCCCTTCTCTAACTGCACACCCATATTTGTGCTGAGAGCCTGAGCAGGTGACCTTCTCCGGACTCTAGATCATTCTTTCACCTGCCGCACTTCTCCACGGCGTCCAAGAATAAAAGCGCCGTTGGGGGCGGGTCTCCCAGTTTTAATTTCTCAAGTCTCCTGAGCCACATAAAGCTTTGGTTACATGCATATGAGAGGATATTGCAGTTTTTGCTCCTGAGAGGGGCAGTGGGGCCGGCGCAGCTTGGAAAGAGGGCCGTGTGGGGGAGGGGAAAGTCTTCAGGGCAAAGGAGAGCGGCTAGAGAGCTCCGCAGGATCTGAGACTCACCCCGGCCCAGACGTACTGATCCAAACTCCCTTTCAATAACATGCTCGGGAGTAGAGCTAGGGCGCCATCTGGGCCAGGCGGACAGTGCCACCAAGCTACATCCTGGCTCCAGACTGCTGGAATCTTAGCGTGTAGTTCACAAATACAGATGTCCTAGATAGACAGAGTTCTATTTCCACATCATGGCCCTGAACTGATCCGGGAAACTCAGTTAACTTCCGCTGTCCTAGCTGTGTGTTGGGTGTCGCAGACACCGCCTAGGACAGGGCAGCTGAGAATGTCTCCTTGTGTCCTCAGCCTCACTGTTTGCTGTAACATTTAAATAACTTTCCAGTGGAAAGAGCAGACCAATTAGGAAAGCACAGCCCAAAGGCTCTTTATCACACAGTCCATCCTTTCCTTCCCTTTGCTGTCTGGCCGGATGCAGGGTTTTCTCACCAAAGTTGAGTCTCAAAGGCTGAGCCGGCCGGTGTCACCGGTTTCAAACTTCAGAATGGCGCACTTAGAAAGAGGCCTATTAGAAGTTCTGTGAAATGGTTTTCAAGCAGTGGCACAGATAGAACTTGGCTCTGAGATCATTGCTGCCTCCTGCTGCTAAGATACAAAACCCTCCCAGCGCCCTCCCGGGCCGCGCTGCCTTTGATAAGGGTGATGGCTGCGTCTGGCTCCTTGGGGAGAGAGGAAGAGACAGACGTCTCTCAGATTTAGGCCAAATGCAGAATAGCTAATGGTTGCATCGTGAGCCTGCCGGCCTCAGCTCCCTCTCTTTAAGCGGAGGAAGTTAGACTCCATAACCTTTAAAATGTCGGGAAGGTGTGCTGCAGCACCCCATGGACAAAGAAGGCCATGGTCTCTGCTTTGTCTCTTCTAGCACTTACTTATCTATATCATTTATTTGTTTGGGGTTTTTGAGACATGACCTCATTTAGCCCACGCTGCCTGCCTACTCACCATGTAGTTAAAGCTGGATTTAAACTCTTGATGTTCCTCCCTGCACATCCCCAAGTGTTGGGGTTACAGCCATGATTTTTATGAAGTGCTGGGGTTTGACCCCGGAGCATGCTAGGCAAGCACTCTACTGAGCTGCTGCCCCAGGCTCAGTTTCTGGATTTCCAGAACATATAAAGACACTGCTGAGGCCACCAGCTGTCATCGGGCCTACTGAGATCAGAACGAGGGCCGGACTTCAGGAGTTCTCAACAGAGCGAGGGGCAGAGGACCAGCACAGAGCGCAGCCCCACAGACACGGAGCACGGGTGTGGCCGGGCGAGTTCTGCCCTCCAAGTTGTCTGCACTGTAACAGAGAGCACCTGTGAACATGTCTGTGGCTCAGCAGGTGTGAGGAGGGTCTGGAGACAGGAAGGTGATACTGGCTGGTCTGAGGGGACCCAATGTCACCATAAGAATCCATCTGGGAAGGAAGCACATGTGACACAAGAAAGCACTGGGAGGCACCACCAAGGCTGTGGGGCCTTGTAGTCATGGGCTTCTTCCGCCAGCATCCCGAAGAAATGCAGCCTGTGAGAGCTCTTCAGAACTTCCGGCCTCTGGACCGGTAATAATCGTTACCTTGTCTGAAGGTGAGCCACTAAATTTGCTGTAGTGGATTGCAGAAGCAAAGGGACCCTGAGGTGAGGTACACAGAGAAAACAAAACCTCAGAATTCCTCTACCAAGGAATGGCTCCTACACACTGACTTCAAGGCACGTGAAGGGGTGTGGGTATAGCTCAGTGGATAAAATGTTTGCCGGGCCTGCAGGAGGCCCTGGGCTCCGTGCCTAGTGCATACAGTAGACACACACATGCCTGTAATCCCAGCACGTAAGGGGCAGGGCAAGAGGGGCAAGAGCTCTAGCTGGGGCTAGAGAGATAGCCCGGGGCATTAAGAGCGCTTGCTGCTCTTGCACAAGACAGTCCAGTCCATGCGCTGGCTCACAACTACCTGTAACTCCAGCTTCGGGCCTGCTGCCTCCTGACAACTCGGGTATGAGGGGTGCAATGCACTTACATACATGCACCTGTGCAAAGAATGAAGACAAATGAAAAAGGGTTAACAGATTTCAAGATTATCCTTGGCCACATCAGGAGCATGAGCCAGCCTAGCTACATAATACCCTATCTCCTCAAACATAAAGACAAATTTCAAAGGGGCCAAGCACTGTGGCACACAGCTGCAATCCCAGTACTCGGGAGGGAGGGGCAGGTGGGTCTCTGTGAGGCCAGCCTGGCAGAGTGGATTCTCGGACGACCTTTGCATGAAATGACAGAAGAGCTCATAAGAGTAAAGAGCACTGTGTCCAAGCACAAATATAAAACCGCAGAGCCCTGCCCGCCTCTACCTCCTGGGCCTGGGATCGGAGGGACACACCACTGCTCCTGGCTGGAGGAACAGAAATGGTGGTGCGTTCCCACAGTCCCAGCTACTCAGGGTGCTGGAGGGTGACCAGAACCTCAAGGACAGCCTCGGCTACAGAGCAAGTTCAAGGCTAGCTCGGCAACCTAAGAAGCCTCTGTCTCAAACCAGGATGAAATAGGGCTGAAAAGGTAACTTGGTGGCAGAGCCTCTGTCTAGCATGCCCAAGGTCTCAAGAACCACAGTATTTGAAAGTGCAGTGATTTAGCGCGTGTGAGCGTGTGTGTGTGTGTGTGTGTGTGTGTGTGTGTGTGTGTGTGTGTGTGTGTGTGCTCTTCTATCACCTTCCGTCTGCCTGGAAATCTGCAGCCACCTAGAGAAGCATGCACACTGAGAGGAAAATCCCTGAGCACAGCTGGAGGAAGGCCAGCCACAGAGCACAGCTGGTTTCCTGTTGATGTTGTGTCTCCTCACACCCCCACTTCCAGATTTGCCAGTTTCAGCTTGTCTGTAACAAACATCTATTATTACCTACGCAGTACTAAGCAGGATATTTTTTCAAGGGAAAAATAAACTTGGAGAGATGGCCCAGTGGTCACTAGCAGAGTCTGGCTTCAGGTCCCAGCACCCACATAGCCACAGCAGCCATGGCCAGTTCAAGAGGGTCTCAGGCCCCCTTTGGCCTGTGTGCACACTGCACACATGCAGTGCATAGACAAACACACAGACAAAACATCCATACACACAAATAAATACATACTAAAAACAGATGTGGTGCTTTTGCAAGAAAAACAAGCCTTTTTCAGAGCTCCTTGTGTGTCCCACCATTGGTGGGAATACAGGATGAGTGAGAAATGGT
Organism: Pachyuromys duprasi; assembly: GCA_028658305.1. Classification (NCBI taxonomy): domain Eukaryota; kingdom Metazoa; phylum Chordata; class Mammalia; order Rodentia; family Muridae; genus Pachyuromys; species Pachyuromys duprasi. The sequence goes on along the minus strand of CM053745.1, from coordinate 62,189,287 downwards.
GCTGTCTTCACTTGAGCACAAGTCTAGGAAATGCTTTGTTCTTTACGACAAGTGGAAGCAGGGCTGAGAGGCCCTGTGAGGGCCATGTCAGCTGGCTGGGCAGCCTCAGTCCTGGGCCGGGTCATCTGTACCATGTGGACAGGGTGCGGAGAGCCGGCACACAGGGATTAGAGAATAGCCTGGAGCAACTAGACCACGTGAGGTCCAAATATCTCCTTTATCAGGACAAATCCACATTTGACTCCTATTGCTAAAAGAAAAAAATAAAAGGCGAGGTACACATTCCTCACAAGCCGACCTGGGGGTGTTAGCACGCTGTCTACTATCAGCAATGAACAGATTTGACTCCTTTCCTAACAGGGTTGGCCGGGCCTGCGGGTCTGTCAGAGTCAGGCTAATCCTCCAGCCGTGTGCCCACCGTGGTAATAGAAAACGCTGGTAATAAGTCGCCTAACGATCTTCTTGTCTGGTGTGTTAAAGATAATTCCACACGACCCAGAGGGTCCTACCTAGCAGCGGCCATGACATGCTTCAGCATTACCCATTGCTGCGTCCACCAAGGCCACCAGCTGTCATCAGGCCTGCTCCGATCAGAATGAGAGCTGGACTTCAGGAGTTCTCAATAGAGCGAGGGGCAGAGGACCAGCACAGAGCGCAGCCCCACAGACACGGAGCACGGCACTGCACACTGCACGCTCCTGGCATGCCAGGCCTGGGCCAGTGAGTCTCCTTCCTTTCACTTGTGATCCAGAGGGTGTGAGTGCACGGCTTGAGCAATTAGTGTATACAGGGAACTCTGATCTTTGAACTAGCAAGAAGAGGACACAGAGAAAACCTTATCCCTTATCACATCTTATCTCTGTTTTCCTCCTTCCCCGGAGACAGCTTTCCTCAGAATTATTTTATTCTTTCAGACAAAACAAAATAAAAACACAAGCTGGGAAAGATAGAAAGACAGAAGAAAGAAGGAAAGAAAGAAAATAAAGAGCCCCACACGGACTTGGCCTGAGCCCTGTGACTTCATGTTCTGGAGAGAAACACTGAGCTTGCACGAACCCTCGAGTAGTCAGGTTCAGAGAAGCAGCAGGAGAGGGTTGGTGGTGAGGAACTGCGGGCCTCACTTCCTGAGAAGCTGCCTGCTCAGAGCAGCACCGAAGCATCAGCTGACAGCCTGCAGGCTCAGCCCGGACAGCAGCAGAGCAGTGGGGTCGATTCCCCTCGCACTTCCCTGCTCCCCGAAGGCCTAGTCGAGTTCTTCGGGGAGGGCCACTCTTTCCTGTTAGCTGCCATGGTGCCCACTCAGATGCCTGTTCCCGGGGCGGAGGCTTACCCTGTGCTAGCAGGTGGGCTTGGTCAATATACTAGATGTCTGTGTCTTTCCAACCCTAAATAAACTGAGAGGTGGCCAGCCCCAGCCCAGCAGGCACCAGTGGGCACCAGTGGGCACCAGTGGGCACCAGCAGAGAGCTAGGGGAGACAGGGCTGAAGGCCTGCTGCTTCTCTGTGGCTCACTATGAGCTCAGTGTGCACCTCATTTTAAGGTGTATCTGCTACATCGGGGCACAGGGAGGGTGGGAAGGCTGTGGCTCATGGAAGACACTTGAAGTCTGGAAACATGGAACAGTCCTCTAGGTGGATGTTGACAGTTGCCCAGCAATGGAATGTACTGTGTGTGTGTCTGTCAGTCTGTGTGTGTGTGTCTGTCAGTCTGTGCATATGTGTTTGTGCATGCGCATGTGTGTCTGTTAGCCTGTGCTTATGTGTGTGACTTGGGATGAAACCCAGGGTTTTGTGCACACTAAAGAAGCCATCCCCTGCTGAGCCCTAAGCCAGCCCAGTGTGAACAGAATGTCCCAGAAGTGTCCACCTGACTTTTTTTTTTTTTACTGTAAAACATCTTATTTATTAGCAGTTGTTTCTCAAAAACACAAACACGAGAACTGAGCACCACATCCAGAGTGACTTGCCCCCGTGGACAGGGGGAAGCCAGGACAGAGGCTGTGGGGCTTTCCTTGTACCCTGAGTCTTGGCTTCCTCACTCACTTCAGGGCTCCAATGCTACCTCTGACAAGAAAAAGGAAACTGCTAAATCCTAAGCACAAAAAGATTACAACCACCTTAAGGCTAACTGCTGCACATTGTAGCCTGTAACTCTACCAACAATATCAAACCCACTGTCAAACAGCTGCTCCCAATGACCCTTGCTGTCCTAACCCGCTAGTCTCCAGCCTGCCTCCTGCATACCGCAGAGCACAGGCGCTAACCCTGTGTCTATGTGCAAGTATAAAGGTTTGTTCAGGACAGCCCAGGTCATCACTGTAGTGCTTAAACCTCTGTAGTGTCTGCTGGGGTCACACCCTTGACAGGCTGGTCAAAAGGCAGTACAAAGTGTGAGCAAGTATGGACAACTGTCCCACCACCAAACTTGTCCATCCACATGGACACCACCCCAGTCAAGGCCAGATTCTTGACATCAGTAGTGACATGGTCGACTAAGCTTATATTCATATGAAACAGGAATCCATTTCTTCATCAAATGGAGCTTTCCATAGGTATCAGGCATTTTCTTAGGAGGCGTCTTGGGATGGTGCTGGAGGGTCCTGGCTCTCAGGTTCTGGAGGGGAGCTGGTACAGCTGCTTTTTTCTGGGCGGCCAGGAACTCATGGATCGCTCGCTCTATCTGTGGCCTGAAGATATGGTTTAGTTTGGGGTCCACCACCTGAGAAATGAACCTGTCCTGCTTCCAACATGCCTGACCTTGGTGTCCACGTCGGCCAGGCAGTCCCGGCGGAAGCTGTCAAACAGGCCACGGCTCTTGAGCTGCTCCACTATGAGGGCGATAAGCTGCGGGTCTCCCGGGGGCAGCGAAGCCGGGTTGACTGGGCCCCGCGCCTGCTCTTGTGCCGTGCGCCATGGCCGCCATGGCCGCGCCCCGCGCCCGCCCCGGGCCCCGAGCTCAGCTGCTCCTCCGGGAGCCCCAGGCTGCACGCAGACAGACACCGAGGCCCCCATGGAGGTGGCGATGACGGCAGGGTGGGAGGTGGCGGGGCACTCCTCCACCTGACTTATTAACATGGACAATGAACTATAACTCTGGGTGTGCCGACGCACACCTTCAGCCCCAGCGAGACAGAGGCAAGCAGATCTCTGGGTTCAAGGCCAGCCAGTCTACACAGAGAAACCCTGCCTCAAAAAAAAAAAAAAAGATAGCGTAAAATGATATAATGATATAAGACGGTGTACCAGACACAATGTGGGAGAGCCTTTTACAAACAAAACAAAAACATCTCAACAAAGAGCAATTTAGAGAGAAATGGTTTATTTTAAATCACAATTGCAGACCATTAGTTCAGGACGTCCAGGCAGGAGCTGGAAGCAGCCAGCCGCACACTTCCCGCTCAGCTTGCTTTCTCTATGCCTGCAGTCTGGGACCCAAGTCAGGCAGTGCCCTTCTCATACCAGTGAGAATGATCAAGACATTACCACATGACTTCCACTCGTCCCTCACAGATGTGCGCTCAGGCCACGCTGATCCAGGCAGCCTTCACTGAGACTCTTCCAGGCTAGACCGTGACTGGATGAACCACCTCAGGGCTCAGCAGTTAGGACACATGCCTCCTTCAGAGACCCCAAGCCAGCAGCCAGTGCCCAGAGGCTGCAGCTGCAGCCCCAGCTGTCTTCTGGATGCCAGGGGCATGCCCACACATTTGGCACACATTTGCACAAACGCATAAATTACATCTTCCATAAAAAATAACACCAACCAACACGCATGAGTCTTAGGCACTTTTGCAAAACCCTGACACACATGGGATATTCTAATTTTTGTGCGAAAGAGAAGAAAGAAAATATGCACACAAAAGCACAAAAGGCCAATCCAAAGGAAGTGCCTGTGGGAACCAAGGAAACGCTTTCAGTCTTCGGAGAAGCTGCGTTCCCTATCTGAGCCCCGTCCCACCCACCTCGGAGGCCTTTATGTGGTCCTGGCTGGCCTGGAACTCACTATGCAGACCAGGCTGGCCTCAAACTCACAGGGACTGACCTGCCTCTGCCTCCTGAGTGCGGGATCAAAGGTGTGCACCACCACACCTGGCTCTAATTCAAACTTTTATGCACTGGTAAACTTGGAAAAATATTTTCACATCATATATTTTTAAAAATAAGTGTACAGCCGGGAAGCTCGCCTATTTCATGCAGTCCTTGGCTTCAACTTTGCAAAATCTAGTCTTTGCTTCTTTTTCTTCTTCATCTTGGTGTTTAAAAAGCTTTTAACTTATTGACCTCAGTATTTTTGCTACATCCATTGCTAGGATCAAATCCTTACACTTTTCAAAAGCATTCCTTTAACCTGAGGTCAAAACCAATGTGAAATTTGAGGAAGTTATAAAAAGACTAAAATCTAGAACAGCCATAACCCTGACGTACTTTATCCAAATTTTTACAACTTTGAAGTGCACTGGCTACAGAAGGAAGGCACAGTTTTATGTTCCAGCCAGAGAAACCCAGTGCAAGAAAGAAAGACGCAATATCATTTCTCAATTCCATAGCCAATGTCTCAGTCCAAAAAAGAAAAGTAAAGAACTGCGGAGCAGGCAAGCAGAGCCAGTGTTTACTTAGAAAACAATCCCTAAGATCTCCTTTTCCCCAGGGCGGGGAGGCATTTTCTCAGGTTACTTGCTAGAAGAGAAATGTGTACCACCCACCAACAGGCAGACCCGGCCTTCCCTGCCCTCAGGGCTGTGGGTAAGGGGCCACGCTCATGGCTGGCACAGTGTCCCGTCTGGATTGTCTGAGTTTGCCTGACCTCTGTGAGGTTCCCAAGGGCCGGGAGGTGTGCCCCTCCAGAGTGGTCCTTTTGCCCAGGTGGGGGTGATGGGTCGTGGTGCAGAGATGGAGCCTCAGGGTGGAATGTGGATGATTGTGTCCACAGTTTCTAACTGCAGAGTGAGGAGCCTTGCACACTTTAGTTCGTTCTGTTGTCACTTCAGCAAGGAAAGCATGTCTCGGCACACTCACAGCATCCAGGGGAGAGAGGCCTCAGAGAAGAGCTGCATGCGGATGTGCGGTGGCATAGGCCTGCCCGGAGCCCAGGCCAGGCCGGGTCACAGCGGCACGGGGCAGGCAGAGGGGACTGCAGAGCTCTCCCGCCAGGGCTCATGGCTCTGCATGTCACTGGGGAGGGTGGCCTCAGGCTCGGCGGCTTGCCCACTGCCACACTGCCACTACCCAGGCTCCGGCGCATGACCCACCCATGTGCAGTGACATCGGGGGTGAGTGTGGGTCTCCTCCCCAGGAGCTTCAGACATAGCTAAGCCCACATCTGATCTCACCGCCATCCAGGCTGATCTGAGAAATCTGTCCAAGAAGAGAAAAGCAGAGAGGACGGACTTAGAGGAAGAGGAGACAGCCAGCCGAGCGCCAGCGCCTCTGTGTGCAGCCCGACGGTGCCACCACAGCCGCCTCGTGTCCTGTCACGAGACTTCTCCCCCTCATGTTACACGCCCTGGTCTACAGCAGTGAGAAAAGGCCGTGTGTGGCATGACAGGGGAGGAAGGGGGGCAGCAGTGTGTGGTGTGACCAGGAGGGAGGGAGGGGGCATCGGCCATCGATGGACGGCTCACGGAGTTGGGTGTTTGAGGCTCCCCCTATCTTTGCTCGCCTCCACTTCTGTCTGTGGAAGACAGAGTGACTTGAACCGTGTATTTTCCTGATTGAGGCTGGTTCCCCACTCCCATGTCTTCGAAGGGGGCGGTTTCCCTGAGAACCAGGTCTCTGCTCCTTCCCCGAGGGGCATGCAGCACTCAGTGTGGGTAGCACATCACAAGCAGACACCAGGATAACGGGAGGAGATTCTTGCCCAGGCTCCACCCCGACAAAACAGCAGCACCTGCCTCTGCCTGAGAAGCTGCACACACTCAGTTGGTGACACAGGTTTGGGGAGCACGGGTCTTCCCAAGGATGCTGCAGCTGGCTGACCTGGGGCATTCCAGCTCACACCCTCTCACTGACTCAGTGTGAAGACTGGCCATGTGACCTCCGCTCTGTGTGAACATGGGACATGGGTGTGAGCACAATGCGGCCACCTGGCTGCTCCCAAGCCCCAGTAAGTTACTCTTTGTAATGTCCAGAAAACTAGCCTGGTAGAGACCCATTCACAGCGGCCCTTGATCTCCGCACACCCTTGGCCTCTACAGGCCCTTGACTTCCGAAGGCCCTGCCTTCTGTGACACCTTCTCCATGTGGCTGGAGGTCCCAGTTGGTTCACCATCACAGCCTCCTTCTCTGACTTTTCCTTCCCTCAGTCAGCGTGTCAAATGGATCCTCAGTTCCTCTGGGATGCTGGGAGCAAGAGGAAGAGTACCAGACACCCCCATCCGGCACATCCTGCCCCCAATAGCTGCCCTTTCCCACAGCAGCCACTTTACGGTTCTGAGGAAGAAAGAAAACCCAGTGAGATACTCCTTATAATGTCTAGAAGGCCCACCCCCAGGATTCTGGGAAAACTGGGCCGCCTATTGCAGTGCTGTGAGGGGCAGGATAACTGTGGTTACAGTACAACATCCCCATGACGCCTTTTGCCATTTGCTAACAGAACCTCACAGCCATACATAACTACAGCAACTGCAGGTTGACTATCTGAGCATCAGAGCCAGGCAGAAAGGACTAAAGGGAGCTGCCAGTCCCTCAGGCTTTGCAAACACGCTGCCAGGGTAAGGGGCACGGTTGGGCTCAGTGTGAGAGTCTGTTCTCCTCCAGGAGCCTTTGCCCACCACCAGCTTTGAGTCAGGTGCTGGGAGGAGCTTAGCCTCCAGGGACCTGCCTGTGGGGCATGGAGGAGGTCCTGGGGGTGCTGGAGCTTGGAGCCTGCAGGGGTACCCAGAGGCTCGTAGGCACTTGTGCCTGAGTCTTACAAAAAAGCAATTGCTGCCCAGGGCAGATCATTCCAAAAGCATCAAATCAGCCACACCCCTGAGTCCTGCTGAAGGAAGGAGGTGGCTCTCAGCAGGGCAAGCGCTCTGTACCCTGCGGGGCTAGGCTGCCCCATTTGTAGCCACCCACCGGCTGATGTCAGCACACGCCGCTCGGTTCTCAGGGCTCGATCTCTGCCAGGCACGTGATGGCCAGGTAGCAGGCTGGGCCTACATTGATGCTCAGAGCTTATTAGCGAGGGCCACATGGGGGTAAGGGATGAGCCATCCATTAGCTGGGCTCCAGCAAGGCTTCAGCTGGGCCTTTGACATCCGAGTCGATCTTGGGGAGGTAAGGACGGAGTGGCCGCTTCTTAGTCAGATTTCCAAACATGCTCATTATCTCTCCCAAAAGGTCCCACAGGCGGCCTCTGTCACTTTCCATGACCCAGAGGGGTCATTTCATGAGAGTAATGTGTCTGCTCAATAAAAACTTCATTTCCACAGTTGCTTCTAAAGCAAGCCGACCAGAGGCTGGAGACAGCTCAGAGTGCTGGCTGCTCCTCCAGAGGTCCTGTTGGGGTTCAATTCCCAGCACCCACACGGCAGCTCACAACCATCTGTAACTCCAGTTCAAGGGGATCCGACACCCTCACACAGGCACATATGCCAGCAAAACACCAGTACACATAAAATAAAAATAATAATGAATTTTTTTCTCCTTTTAAAAACATGTACACTGAGTTTATAAATATTATCACTATGGTCAGTTAAAAAAAAGTATCCAAATAAGAAGTGTCAAGAACCTTGTCTAAAACGAAGGGACCTCAATGTCTGGACGACACTTGAGGGATGGCCAAGAGCCGTGTCCCAGGAGATCACAGAGTCTACTTTGTATCTCATTGTGTGCCCTGTGCAGCAATGAGCCCTCAGAGGGGAAAAGGAATTTAAATACACGAAAATTCAATATTCAAAATCCAAGCTGACTATCCAAGCTGCTTTTTCTTTGCCATGAGGAAAATGAAGAGCCCTCCCTCCCCTGCCCCAGCCTTCCAGGAATCTGTACAATTCCTTTACAATCGAGTAAGCAAGTGTGGGGGTTGGAGAACCGCTTTCAATTGGCCCCACCCCACCGCTGACAGAGTGTGCGAGGAAGCCGTCTGTTCTGCTGAGGGAGAAGGGCCCCACATTCTGATTTCAGTTCGCCTCTTCATAGCTTTCTGTTCAGGCTCGTTCCACAGCTAACAGGTCAAAGTAAGGGTATTGAGGAGCAAGCCATGTTCCGCCAGTATCTGACAACTGTCGGGGAACGCAGAGCAAGCGGACAAGACCGTGCTGCCGATGAGCAGGAAGACTTCCCGGAATCAAAACATCAAAACGGCGTGTTCTGGAGTCTGGGTGCTGAAAACAGCAGTGATAGGGCTCCTTTCGGGTAACTGAACTATTTATGATCAATACACTTTCCATTTAAATTCTAATTTCAGTCAGCAGACGTGCCTGGTAAGGAAGCTGTGCACAGTACGCTGTAGGGCTCCGTGCTGACGGGCTCTGGGGGCTGCATAAGTCACAAGGCTGTGAGTGCCCCACAGGATCTAGAGCCCAGTGTGAGGGTGTGCTGATGTGCCAGTCATGCCAGGCACTTCCTGCCAGCCCGTACCTCCTTTGTCCTACTATTCAACCCGCCCTGACCCGCATCACGACCCGCTGGCCTTTCAGCCACCTTGACCCGGCATCCATGAAGTCCCTTATGCTCGTTCATACAGCCATCACTAGGCTTTGCCAAAGAAAACAGTAAGACTTGTTATTTTTCTCTTAATAAAGTAATTCATTATTGAGAAAATAAAATAATCACCAATTCCTTGAACAAAAAGAAGAAATAAGTATCAGATATGAGGCTGTGAATACAGAGCAGGGTGAGCAGAGTGGAGGGTACTAACAGACTCCCCTGAGCTAACAAAACAATGATTGTGTGTGTGTGTGTGTTTAGACATTAGAAATATACAGTTAAGGTTGCAAACAAGAGAAAAACAACAGATTTTATCAAAGTAAAAATAGAAAAAAAGGGGCTAGAGAAGATTCAGTTCTGGTTCCCAGCAGCCAGAGGCAGTCGTCACCATTGTGACTTCAGCACAGGGGATCCTACATGCTCTGTGACCTCTGTGAGCACCAGGCACACCCATACACATGCAGGTAGGATGAAATAGCTAAGACCTGCCTTGGTGCAGCGGAAAGTGTTTGCTGCAAGTCTGGCAGCCTGAGTTGATTCCGGGAATCCATGTCCTGAAAGCTTCCTCTGACCTGTAGACAGAGGTGCACATGAGATAAGTAATAACATAACTTAAAGGGTTTCTTATTTATGGACTTCACGTGTACGGATGTTTTGTCTGCATGTACGCTGGTGCACCAGAAGAGGGCATCAGATCCCACTGGACTACTTATAGATGGTTGTGAGCCACCATGTGGTTGCTGGCAATTGAACTCAGGACCATTAGAAGAGTAGCCAGTGCTCTTAACTGCTGAACTATCTTTTGAGCTCCCATAATTTAAACATTTTTAGTAAAAGGAGACCTGCTTTTTTCTTTTCACTGTGGTGCTGATGATCAAACCCTGAGCCTAGCAGGCAGATCTCAACCTGCATCCCTGCAGCAAAAGTTCTTGGTTTGCAGTGAGCAGAAAAAATGAGCTTTGTTAACACAATGAATTCTTTGCTTTGCCCCTGTAGATGGTAGAACAGTCTGTACTTAATTAACAGGTAACTTTACATTATTAAGAAAATGTTTTTTGGGCTGGAGACATGGCTCAGAGGTTAAGAGCACTGGCTGTTCTTCCAAAGGTCCAGAATTCAATTCCCAATATTTATCTATTTATATTATTTATTATTTATACAGTACTCTGTCTGCAGGTGTGCCTCCACATCGGAAGAGGGCACAGATCTCACTATGGATGGTTGTGAGCCACCATGTGGTTGGTGGAAATTGAACTCAGAACCTTTGGATATATAGCCAGTGCTCTTAACCTCTGAGCCATCTGTCTAGCCCCAAATAAATAAATCGAAAGATTTATTTATTATGTATACAGTGTTCTGCCTGCATGCTAGAAGAGGGTACCAGATCTCACTATAGATGGTTGTGAGCCACCATGTGGTTGCTGAGAATTGAACTCAGAACCTCTGGAAAAACAGCCAGTGCTCTTAACCTCTGAGCCATCTCTCCAGCCCCTAATAAATCTTAAAAGAAAAAAAAAAACAAGAAAATGTTTTTCAAATTTATACTTCTTCTCCTGTAATCCAAACGGGTGGTGAACATAATCTGAGCCTCCAATACGACCAATGATATGAGGAAAAAAGTGTTTTGCCTTAAAAAAATATATTTTTAAATATTATGTGTCTCAGAGTTTTGCATGTGTGTACATGTGTGCATGCCTGGTGTCCTCAGAAGCCAGGGGGCACTGGAGGCCTGGGGCTAGAGTTACAGATGTGGTGATCACAAAGCCAGTCTTTCGGAGGCCCTGTGAAGCTGACCTCTACAGAGAGAACACTTTAGGATCTGTAATGCTCGGCGGGGTTGTCATCACTGGCTTTGTCTTTTTAGACACTGACTATAAGGGTGTCTGGACCCTGGAGGCCCTGACAGCAAACCATCGGCAGGTAAGCTTCAAGCCACACAGTGCCCATCCGGGTGTGCACATCTGTCCTGGAATTCGGCCCGTGTGCAGTCTGTGGTCCCCGCTTCAACGAGGGCCCTTAGGTGCCTAAGACCTAACGCAAGAGCTGCCCAACAGTGTTAAGTCTGCTTACTGCTGTACAAACCGTTAGCCTAAAGCTAGAGCTGAAAGAGAGCATGGCCAGGAACACACTGAAGTGACATGAAAAGATTTGGCAGCATTTGTTTTTCAATCCAGAATGCATGCATTTGCCCCATGTGCCTGTTCCCCTGGAAACTGACAGGCGCAAATCAGAGAATCCTGTCCCCAAAGAGCTTACTTGTAACTTCACAGGTGCTGGTGGTGGGAGGGACACTAACACACAATTTCACTAGAGAAGATCCTTACAATGAGGGTTTATAAGAACATTTCCAAACCGATAGCCAAGGTCCATTATTAGGTGTAGCTGGATGTGTTGGCGCCCCTTTAGCCCCAGCACTCAGGAAGCCGGCACAGGTAGCTCTCTGTGAGTCTGAGGTGAGTCCGAGCACAGCCGGGCTGCATTGAGACCCTGTTTAAAAATCTAAGAAGTGAACAACAAAATGAAGCAAGAAGGCTGTCGATCGACAGCAGGGTAAGGGCGCCCGTCACTAAGCCCGACTTCCTGAGGGACACAGTGTCCTCTTACTTGGGCATACATGCACTCTGCCCTTTAACGACACAAAAGACAGTCCCTCTGAGTTCTTTTGTGTGTGGTGTATGTCTGTAGTTGGCACGCCTGTGTGTGCCAGAGGCCAGACTCCAGGCGTCCTGTTGTTCTCCACCTTGTATGACGTTCTGCTGGCATGTGTGTGCATGCAGAGTTCAGAAGAGAGCATTAGACTCCCGGGACTGAAGCCAGCCACCATGCGGACACTGGGAGCTGAACCTGCCTGTGGAGTCCTATCTAGCCCAGAGGTCCGCCGGCATATTAGAGCGGCCCTACTGACTCCTGGCTACCAGCTGCTTTTAGCAGTGTGAAAGCCTGCCCAGGGAAGGCCCAGCTTCCATCCAAGCCTGAGTGTCTTCTGGCAGTGGTCCATAACGCCGCTGCGGAGTAATCGGGGTGAGCACACCGTGGCGCCCAGCTCAGTGAAGTGTTAGCTTCAATGCTGAAAGTGTGCTGGCAGAGAACCACAGAGTGTGTGCGGTATGTTGCAGAGTCTGGTGATAGCATGATCTGGTGGTCCACAACTACACAACCCCCTTCAGCCCCCAGCTCGACTGGGGAGAACCGGCTCTCAGAGGCTGTGCTCCGCTCTTCTCACTAGTGCTGTGGCAGAGCCCACAGACATCGCCGAGTAAATACATGTGAGAAAGCAGAGACGACACACAGTTCCTCTGGACGCAGCATCATACCGATGGAATGTCAGTGGTGCAGCCTTAGATCCCAGCACATCCCACCCTGAGCATATTCTGAGACAGGGCTTATAAGGAGATGATTAAGTCCAAATCACTTCACACAGGTCCCAACCTGGTCGGGAATGGAGTCTAAGAGGGCATGTGGACAGGCATGCTCAGGGTGCACACTAAGAGAACAGGCAGCATGGTGCGGCGCTCAGGGCGGGAGCTGGAGGCCTTGACTCCTCGGCAGTGGAAATACTCGGCAACGGTGACCACCACCATGGTGGCCTAGAGAGCCAAGCCGTCTGCGGACATACCACCCTGAATGTGCCCGATCTTGACAGAACTCAGCCTACTGACATCTTGATCGTGGACTGTTAGCTCCCAGCTCTGAGAAAAAAAATCTCTGCTGTTCAAGGCTACTCTCTGTCACTTAAAACCCAGTCCAGGATGGTCTACTACGGCATCCCTGTCCAGTTACAAACAAAACACACCAGCATTTAAACTGTTATGGTTTGCTTTCACATCTAAGAACAAGGCTTTTGAAGAGAGGCATCAGAAATTAAGCCTAGCGTGTCACACACACAGAACTCTGCTGAGTTCTACCCTTGAAGCTTCTTACCTTTAATTTTGGGTTAATTTTGAGGAACTCCCTAAGTTGCCACCTTGAACTTTGGAAGCCCAGGAAGGTCTTTCCACCTTCACCTCAGTCTCCTGAGCAGCTGGGATCAGCCTTCAGCAGCAGATCAGGACTCCATGGCACAGAGCTCTAGAACAGGTACTTGTGAGGTACTTTTAGATTCTTTCTGGCCATAAATACTAATGTGCTCTAATAAAGTGCACAGCGGAGAAACTGGACAGTGAGGACAACTGAAGGCGAAAGGCGGTCTCAGACCGTAAATATTTGTGTCTTAGGCCCATTCTGTGGCAGGCTTCATACGAGGCACACAGCTGGCTGCACATGTCCTAGGAGGTGCCACTGCAGGCGCAGCGGTGGAGTAGGTGAGAACAGCCCCGAGGAGGAGGTGAGACCAGAGACTGTGCTCACTAACTGGAGAGGTCCCGGCGCCCTAACTCCCAGCTCGGAAGTGGCTGTCGGGATCCCTCTGCAAATGGAGAGGCTGGGAGGAAGCGGATCTGGGGAGTGAAGCCCACCTGATGCAAACTGAGCTTGAGGGCTGTGGGGACCAGTTAGGTTGTCCAGCTGGCGGCTGCAGCTGGGGCTGGATGAAGCCAGCTAGTGGCTGCAGCTGGGGCTGGATAAAATGGTTATAGTGAAACTGGATGAAGCACACCGGTGAGAAGCAGACAGACACATCAAAACTCATTGGGCAAACAGTCCCCACAAACCACACCGCTGTCAGGCCATGAGCAGGGCTGGGCCATATCTGCAGCATCTCTTTGGGATTCTATGCACTGTCCGTTGAGGAATACCGCTCTTGGGACAGTCATGTCTAGCAAATCCTGTACCCACTGTTGGGGTCCAGGGACGTTGGAGGCCTTGGCAGCACTTTCAGCAGAATGCTAAGGATGCAACGAGATGAAATGGCAGAGGGAAGGAGGAAGAGAGTGGGTCAGAGTGCTTGTGGGTTATTTTCTCAAACTAAGTAGACAATCAGGCATATTTTAAAGCAGCAAAGAAAAGCATTGAACACAGACACAGAACAGTGAAGGATGAGGCAGTCTCGTAGTGGCAGCCTGACAACCTTCATGTGTAGTGGACAAGAAGACAGGACTGCAAAGACTCACCTCAGCAGTGCTCACCATGGCTCTGCAGAATGGCTGGCTTTGTGAGGCGACCAGGAAGAAACAAGGGCTGCGCGCAGCACTCGGCCACCAGCAGAGCGCAGCTCCCGGAGCTGTTCCCAGGTCTCTAGTCTGGTCCCTTCACAGAAGTTGCTCGTCTTGGGCAGCTCCCTGAGGACTCCCTCACCCCACATTCTCAGGACCCCCTACCACCAAGGAGGGGTTACCAACAACCCATGGCAGCTCACCCCGCAGCCCTGCGGGGCTCCCCCACTGTGCTTCCTGGCTTTTCCTTGCGATCCTCCCTTCACAGTAATCCCTCCATGCTTTTTTTTTGAGGGCGGAGGTGGCAATACAACCTCACGGCCTCGAAGACAGCAGTCCTGTCTCAGGATTGGGCCTGGTCTAGGCTCACGAGAGCCTGCTGAGGCCAGAGCAGGTGCCAGGTCCACCGGAGCTGTGGTCACGGGTGGCTGTGGACCTGCTGACGTGGGTGCTGTGCACCAAACCTTGGCCTCCACAGCAACGTGGGCTTTCCATCATTGACTCATCTTCCAGTTTCCTTGTAATACTTTTACGAATTAAACACCGCTAATCTGAAAACCCCAATCCTGATCTGCGTGTGGTGGTGCTGGGAACCTAAACTCAAACAGGCCCTGACCCCTGAGCACGCTGGCCCCAGCTCAGAGTTTGTCTTTTACAACACTGATACAGCTTTGGATTTCAGACCATTAGACTAAGGAGTCTCAGCTGGACTCGGGTGCTGCATTCACTCTTTAGTCTGAAACCCTCTGGTCCCAAGCCCTTTAGACAGGGGCAGGAGGCCTGCCTCTCACTGCTCCGCTTGGGTATGTGTGGAATCCTGACTGTCACTGCACCAGTAAGATCAGCCTGGAGTCTAACGGGAGCTTGCTGATCAAGACTGAGCCTTCCTACCTGGTCAACCAGACCAGCTCACAAGTAGCAGTTAGGGCGCAGGGGAGCGAGTGTGGCCGGCACTGTGAACTATGGCTTCCTTGCTATAGCACACAGCCAACCAGGCTATCTGGTTCTGAGACGTGAGCTCAACATGTAAACCCAGGCTAGCCTCAGTCTCCAGTGCTCTGCTATCAGGGCTGGGATTCGAGTGTGCACCTGCAACTGTCGTGAAAATCTCTTCAGTGAGGCCTGGTGACATGATGGCTAGTGGGCTTGGTTAAGTTTACAGCAGGTGTCTGAGCTGGTCTCCTAAGCAGACGGCAGTGACGCCTCAATACTGATGGTGTTTAGACACCGACCCGGGGCTGAAACCACCTCAGCCTTCCCTGTCAACAGATTCAAACCTGCCGGCTCTAAGAAAGTTATCAGTGACCTCCTGATCTAGGACAAGAATTATCTGTGAAGTCAAACTAACCCACTGCAATCCGGAGGGTGAAGGCCAGTACCGCTAAAGTGCAGAGCACAGAGCCTAACCCAAACCATGTGCAAGGACAGGATTGAGTGTGTAACCCAGATTGGCTTCCAGTTTACGATGCAGCCAAGACAGACCAATATCGTCCTCACACCTCCATCTCCAAATTATAGGTGTGCCCCCTATATCCTGCTAACTTAAAAAAAAAATCACTACACTTTGGAAAATAAGCCGAGAACATAAATTCTTAATAGTAACAACATAAGGCCCGCATTTAAGTTCTAAATGCACCCGTTTCTGACCAGACAGGCATAACTACAATTCCTATCATGCTTTCAGAGAGAAATTCAGAATTGACAAAGCCCAACAGGCTAACATTTAGCTTGGGTAGAAACTGAGAAAGGGCTGATTCAACAGTAATATCACCTGATAAATTAGGATATGTAAATCACCTTCAAGCTTCTGCTGTCAACAGATTTGTAGTCATCAAATCTTGAATATGCAGGGAATGATGCAATGAAGACATTTTTACAATATTTATTAAGATAACAAATTTATAAATTCAAAGACTCAGAGGCACATAGTTTAAAAGGCCAATACCATGGGAATAATGAAGTCAACACAGAAAAGTAAGAAGATATGAACAATTACAACCAATACAAGATTTTTAAAAGCCACATTCCCCCCAATGAACATGTCATAGGAATCATCCTTCAAAATTACCATGATAAAAAGTTATTTCCTTCAAAGAAAAATAATTCTTTCCACCTACCGAGCCTAGAAAATCCTATTTACAATCAACTGTCCAGTCTTTCATCAGTATTATGGCCTCCTCTAATCTGCCATTAGAAGTATTGAAAAGTTTATAGCCATCGTATTTACAAATGCACATAATATTTAAATTTGCTCTTCACTGAGAACAACCGAGTGTGTACTTAATCGAATCACAATACAAATGCTTTAGTGTTGAAATACGCCTGTGGGCAGGGGTTCGTGGGAAGAGTGTACTTAGAAGGGTGCTGTTGCTCAAGGAATACTAGGCCAATAAGTCTGAGAAAACTCAAGGTAGTCACAAACAGGTCTTTGTTGATGAAGATTTACTTTATTCTGTTTTAACTGGACACACTGGACTTCTTCAGTCAACTTTCACCACGCTGTATATTTTGGTGACAAACCAAAAGCATGCAAAGAAGCCAATTGTTCCTAGAAACAAAACAAAATAAATCCATTTTAAAAGAAGCTCATTATTTCACACCAGAAAACAGATGTGAAATGACTGGTTTCTTAAAACTTTTAAACTCTTGTGGGCCAGGAACATAACCCAGTTCCATGACCTTTCCTGAAGAATACAAAACCACTTAAATTCCTTACAAAAACATTTACACTTTCTTCAATGCACATTATTTTCCTTCTTGAGTCGGGGATACTCTGTGTAGCCCTGGCTGTCTTGGAACTCACTCTGTAGACCAGGCTGGCCTCGAACTCAAAAATCCACCGGCTTCTGTTGGGATTAACAGCGTGCACCACCAGTGCCGATTTTCCTTTCTACATACACATCACTGAATTAAAAAATAAAAGTGTGCCCCACCATGATTCCTGTGTGAGAGTACATTTTATGGCAAACTGGAACAGCTGCCATTTTAGCCACAGGATGGTCAATGGCGTGTTTTAAAGTAGTTGCCAGGAGTTACCAGGGCTCACTGAAGTTGCTGCAGTGTCTGCAAGTGATGAAGCTGGGGAAGAACAGAGGAGCAGGAGCAGCAGTGTGCACCGTGCTCTGAGCCCCGGCTTCTGTTGCTGCGGCTTGAACACAGCCTCTCGCCACGTGATGAGCACTTACTCCACCTGCTTCTCCCGAGACTCTTCTTGCTGGGCCACCCAGGGGGGTCTTTGACTCTCTGACTCTTGGGTAGACAGGATTATAGCCTATACCACTGGTGCACTCCAAACCCACTTCCTGAGCACCGTAAAGAGATGTCTGTATAGACTATCACAGAAAAACACGCACCTTTGTTTCCAGCCACCGTCATCAGTCTAGAATCTAAAGAATCTGAGCTACATGGGGACATTCTTTTAGTGTGACAAAAACAAAGCTCAAAGGAGCCTTGCTGAAAGTATGGCCCAAATCGAATCTATTACTGGTGACATGACATGTGGTATTCTTTTAAATCCAAGTTTGTTTTTTCAAGTCACTTTTCCTGTGACTTGGGGGTGGGGGGGTTAGTGTGAGATCAGAACGAGTTCTCTCTTTCTACCACTGAGGATCAGGCATGAGCTGTCAGGGCTTCTACCCGAGGCATCTCACCAGCCACAACCAAAGCTCCTTCAGCTGTAGGCTGTGATTCTGTATGGCAGCAGTTCTAAACCTCTAAGTTGTGAGCCCTTTCGGGGCCGGATAGCAGATATCTTATACATCAGATATTTGCATTATGATTCCTAACAGGAGCAAAAATAGTTATGAAATAATGTCATAGCTGGGCCACAGCGCAGGAACTGTACTAAAGGGGTCACAGTGTCAGGAAGGCTGAGCGCCGCGGCTCTAGAAGCATGCTGAGCTGGGGGTGGGAAACAGTAAGAGGTTTCCAAGTGTGCGGTGAGCAGAAATTAATTCACAACCAACCCTGGAAGGACTCTGAGCCATTCCAGCAGTGCTCGCCTGTGCTATGCCACACACTACCACAGCCCTGGAGAGAGCACACTCACACTACCACACAGCACCGTCACCGCACACAGCACCAGTGAACATGCCCGAAACCCCCAGTTCACATTCCAGACTGCAGCACAAACATGAACTTCAGTGTCTCTAATGTACGTAACAGGTGTCCATTCTTAAAGAAACTCAATTATTTCACTGTGGAAAACAAAGACCTTTCCCGTTTTCTAGTCATTACTTCTCATCATCTATCATATGGCTGTATCTTACAATCAACAGCATGTTAGACGAATAATCATATCTATTAATTTTTAATTATTTTTAAGTCACGAGTTTGTGTGTGGACCTGTACAGGTCCCCAGGACACAGTGGAAGTCAGAGCTACAACCGCAAGTGCTGCGAGCCACAAGGGCTCTAGGAGCCAATCAGATCTTCCGAAAGAGCAGTGCATGCTTTCACCAAGGGTCTCTCTAGTTGCTGTCAAGCTGTGTAAGCTTTACTAAGTGGTTAAATCACACACAAAAGAATTATTTGAGAAGAATAATGTTCTTTACAATTAACCAGCGATTGTGTAACCTGAATACCTGTTTTAAAGCTGTAAACCCGGGGTCACGGAAATGGTCTCCAGTGGACAAGACCCTGTTTAACCCACAGCTGCACTTAAGTGTACACGAACCCAACTGCTCTACAGGAGCATGTGTTGGCTAGACCTCCCGTAACACTGTGGACACTGTGAAATCCTTTAACACGTGAGCTCAGCATACTGTTTTCCTTAGGAACAACTCTGGGAATGCCCAGCTGGCAGGGGACAGAGCCAGCCAGGGGCCCCGTAGGGCCCTGGGAGGGGCTTCTGTTTAATGTCCCACCTGCTTTTCACCGTTATTCTGAATGCAACACACAGATAAAGTACTCAAGATTTCCTAAACCTACACACAGTGTCTGGGACACACTTGGGAAGTTATAAATGTTACTGTGTGCACCCTGACACTGGATGTGTTGAGGACACATCAGGTGAAGGGTGTGTGGCTGGGGAGAACTCAAGACCACCTTTTGGATCATCAAAAGGTCAGGCTCAGTTTCACAGACGTAACCGTGAAACACAAACACCCCATCACCACCATCCTGGCAGGTCTACGGGCACAGCGTACGTTCTGAAAAGGACAGCTTTCCTTAGATTACAGGGCAGTTATTTCCATTGTGTAAAAAAAACTGGCTTTAAATAAAACAGGTTCGGTTTGGCTCAGAAGCTTCTGTAGTGCTAACCATGCCCTAAACAGACCCTCTTCCTACAAAGCAGAGCAGAGGACACAAACTGATGTTTTGCAGTCAGGCATCCGATTCAGGACCTGGGATCTAAACCTGCCACATGGACTAGACACACAGCTAGGCCATCCCGTGTGGCATGTGAGCTTGCTTCCAGTTTTGCATTTCCACTCTCCTGAGCTGCAACTACAAGTGGACAGGACAAGGGTGCTGAGATGGGCTAGGGGTTCAATAAGGGCAGGAGGTAGCAGAAACGTTCATAAAGGAGAAATAAGCTGACTAAAACCTCATTAAAATAATTTCTGCCTTACCTGTAAAAAGAAAGAAGATCAAAACCATTATCATCGTGTAGCCGAAGTACAGAATTGTACTTGCTGTCCCCGTGATCTGCAGCTTTGAGAAGAAGTAGTGTATGGCGTATATCAGGAAATAAACCGCAGTGAAGCCGCTGGTGAGGAAGGAACGCCACTGCCAGTGGTAATCCTAGGTGGGGAAGGAGGCAGAGAGTAAGACAGCACAGGCCGGATAAAGCCACAGACAACGCCATTCACTGGCAGCCCCAAGTGACCTCTGCTGCAGCTCTGGTCACTGCGCTCTCTACTTCCTACCTCCACAGCGGTGCCAAGAGGTACACTCTTATTTGTTGTACAGCTACTTAAAAACTGACTACAAATGTGTGAAAAATTACTCAACAGCTTAAGAGCACTATATTTGAAAGTTTGCTTCTGAAGGAATGTACAAAACCCTTTGATGATTCAAAATTAATATTAAAGTTCACTCAACTCTACACGAGAGCCATTTTCTATCATTGTCTGGTTGAGATTTACTTCCAATTAACATAAAAGTGGTTTATGGCAAAGCAGAGCATCTTACAAAAAAAAAACAAAAACAAAAAACCTCAATCTCTGCTACAACTTGGGAAATGTGAAAAAAGGGACACTAAGAGCTGAGTACATCTTTACTCCCAGCACTCAGGAGGCGGAGACTGGTCTCATACATGCACATCCAGGCCAGCCTGGGCTACAGTCAGACGATGGCAAAAAGCAAAAAGCACAACCACAGCTAGCAAAAAACCATGTCACAGCTGTTTGCTGACTCAGCAATGTTTCGGAGCACTGACACCTGCACACAGAAGCCGGCAGGGCATGGACGTACACAAGGGTGTGCTCTGACAACTGAATCCAGGGCCTGGCACACACCTGGGCAGCACTGTGTCAATCAGCTACGCCCCAGCCCAGGTGTGTGTACACACCAACAATGGACCAACTCTAAAGGACACAAAAATACTTTTTACCAAGGATCTGAAACATTTACATGTCAAAAAGTATCATCATCACAAATGACAGAAACCTAAGTAAGGGAAAAGGCAAACTTGTGTGTCTATAAGCCCCAAAACAACTAAGATGCTACCATTCTCCACAAGAACTTGGACCAGTGCAGACCCAACAACTTGAAGATTCACGGGCTCAGCTGGCAGAGTGCAGGCTGCACACATACGGACCTGAGCTCTACCCTCAGGGCTCACAGCCCGTCCTGCCCAAATGTTGGGCTGGGGACTGACAGAAGGAAGATGACATGCACTCGCAAAGCATCAGGCAAGCTGACATGGGAAAACTGAAAGCCTCTCTAGGAAGGATGTCAGGAAAGTGAAAAGCATCGCAGGATGGAAGAAATTCTCTGAAAAGAGCTCAGTATCCAGAACATATAAATGACAACCAGCCCCGTTTAAAGATGGGCAGGGATGGGCAAGCAGATCCTGGCCAGAGACAAAGTGCTCCCTCCCCAGGGGGAGACGCTCAACACCAGTCCCTGAACACACAAGGTGTGGTGGCCAGCACACCCACTGCACAACTACAGGAAGGCACGGAGACACAAAGTAAGCACTGATGAACACCGAGATCTGGGAACTGTATGCTGCCGGTGGAAACATAAAATGCAGCCTTCAGAACGTCACATGGCAATGCAACCCAAAAGAACACCCCATAGAGCTAAAACACACGGAAAGACTGGGTGCTCACAGCAGCATTTACAACAGCCAAAGGTGGATAAAGACTCACATGCCCATCAGTGGATAAATGTGTACACAGACGTTACACACACAACGGAATATTACTCAATCACAAAAGCACTAAACTATGCCAGAGCAGAACTCTTAAGGAGCACCTCCTATGATTTCATCACTCTTTAATAGTTTACTTTACTGTGCATGTGTGGTGTGTGGGGATCTGGGTGTGTAAAACACAGGGTAGAGCTCAGGACACTGTGTGGGGTGTGTTCTCTTCCTGTGTCTTTACTTGTGTTTCAGGGACTGAACTCAGGTCGCCAGGCAACTTACCTGCCTCAGCCTTCTCTGCAGCTCCAGAATCTTTTCTGCTTTGTTTTTTGTTTTTGTAAAAATGAGTTTTCACTATGTGGCTCAGGCTGGCTTTCAACTCTTGACCCCTCCTGTGCCAACCTGAGTTCTAGGACTAGACGTGTGCTACCACGCTCTCTTTTAGAGACAGAAAGCAGACTAGTGGTTGCCAGGGTCAGGGTCAGAGGAAAATGGACCCTGACAGAAACTGCTTATGTGATTTCTATGTGTAGAGTGAAAACATTTTGGAATGAGACAAGAGAAAAGAGTTGCACAGAGCATGCTAAGTGCCAGTCTTTTTTTTTTTTAATTTTAAAAATGTGAATTTAACGTAAATGAAAAAGTAATGGAAAACCAAAGAAAGAAAGAAAACCAAACTGAGTCTAACAGACTTAGGCTGGACAGTCTAGAACCTTTCCCAATCATTCAACTTCTGATACAATGGTGCTATCACTGAGGTGTTTCTATGAATTACAACTCATGACAATGTAATCACTGAAACTTTTCATGAACTCTGGCACTCTAGGTACTTATCTTCTATAAATATTCATTCTCTGTGTGTGTCTGAATGTGCACCACCTGTGTGCAGGTGCCTGAGGTCCAGAAGAAGGCATGGCAGGGGGTGGGTAAGCCCCACGATGTGGTGCTGGGAACCAGGTTCTCTGCACGAGCAAGTGCGTGCTCCACTGAGCCCACTCTCCAGTCCCTAACTACTTTTTTTTTAAACCAATTACTTAGAAACATCTATAAGAATATTAACTTTTAAGGCAGATAGTCATAAAAGTCAACAGCAAAAATTCAGAACAATAAAATATTGAGAAATTAACATTCTAAATCTCTAGTGATAAGCTTTTACATAAATACAACAAAGAAAAATATGATCTTGATTCAATCCTAAAGATGCCTTCTTTTGATCTGTGAACAGAGGTCAGTTTCTTTGACAATAACGTGTATGTAGAAAAATTATTTGAGCGACACTCAAGCTGAAATACACCAAAGTTATACATAGTACCTGTGAGTTAACACTGAGTACTGCCAGCACGTACCTCCGCACATAGGTGGAAATAGCAAAGGAGTATGGTCGCTTCCGAACACGTGATAACCAAAATGATAAACACCAGGAACAGGAAGCCAAACATGTAGTACATCTGATGGGACCTGCAGCAGACACAGCAGGACACGGCAGGGTAAGCATCTCCACACGACAAATGGCATGCTGTTCATTCTGCTTTCAACTAGGAAGTTCTTTTTTCTCAACAAATCAAGATAATTTTATGATGGAGAGGGTTGAGACAGGAAGGCATGGCGGCAATGTCATTGGATTTTAGCCTCCTGTTCAGGCAACTCTGAAACCACTATTCAGGAAAATGTGGCAAGCCTGCTTACCTACAACAGAGTCAGGACCGTTTGATAAAAATACAATAAAAAAAAAAAAAAAGGGGCAAACTAGGAAAAAAAAAAAAACACATGAGCACATAAGGCTTTAAAACCTGGAGAACGACCATAATAGCTGGGAAGGGAAGGTATTCTAACCAACTTCAAAGCTCAGATTTATTCCAATTTCATGCGACCTCACAACTAAAGGCGACCACTATACACTAGCTGCTCCCCACCTCCGCAATGGAGAGGCTCAAACTGCAGAAGTTTACCTTGGTGTGGTGGCATGTACTTAATTTCAGCACTCTGGAGCTAGAGGGAGAAGGTTTCCGTGAGCTCAAGGCCAGCTTGGTTTACACAACAAGTTCCCAGCCAGGCAGGGCCACACAGAGAAATATGACTTCAAAAACAGGCTTTCCCCCAGGAACAACAAACAGTGAGTGCAGGCTCTGGGTGACTGTCTAGAACCTGGCATGGCATCAGGCTCCTTCCAACCTCCCATGCACGACTAGTTGTTTCTCTGCAGCAGTATTACTTAAGGGCATGGGTTAGCAGAGACGGGCTCATCTGTCACACAGTAGCGGATATAATCACTCAACCTCTAAAACCTCATTTTCTTCTTTGGAAAAAGAGGAGAACCCTGACACTTATGTAAGAATTAACAAGACAAGAACTATAGGCCATCCATGACTGCTAGCTGTTCTCACTACCCAGTTCTTCCCACAGCCAGCATCCCTTACACATAGTGTTCTCGGAGAACTGTAGACATCTGTAGCCCAGAGCCAGCAGTCCTTACACACAGCATGGTGAGGGAGGGAGGCTCATCTGAAGCTTACCAAATGCTATTGAGAATGAAGAAGAGCTGTATAAAGATGCAGCCGAAAGGCAAGATGCCCCCCATGACGATGCCAGGCAAGGGCTTCGTGTAGAATGACTGCTCAGGGATCTGACGAGGAATCTGGTTGGTTCGAACTGGGTGTTCAATGGCCTTCCATCAAACAAGGAAGAGAAAACAAAAAGAATTTATAAATAAGTAGCTATTAAAATACTCTGCACAATTTCCCCCTCAGTTTCTGCATTAATACTAGTGACCTGGACACTGAAGTCCATTTAAGTAATCAACATGGAATATGTAACCAGAAGTAATGACTCAGACACTGCCAGGCACAGCATTTGGTTGGCCTTCAGCACAGGCCGAAGCCTTTCCACAAGTCATCTACCGACCAGTGACCTTACACAAAGCAAGAAACACAACACAGTATGGCAATAATAAGGCAACGCTAGATTTTCATTTTAATTATATATTACTGATAGAAATGAGTTGGCTTGAAATCTCATCCATTTTTTATACTGGGAAGAGGACAAGAATACCTTCACCCTTCCTTCCCCCAACTCGCCAGTTTAAGAACAAAAGGAGCAAATATGGGAAACAAAAACAAAACCAAAGAAACCTTATGGCGAGGGAGGTAGTGCTGCAGGCCTGCATTCCAAGCATTCAGGAGAAGCAAGCAGGAAGATCAGGCTACAGAGACCCTATCTTAAAAATCCCAACATTCTAGGCCAGGTGGTGGTGCAGGCCTTTAATCCCAGCACTCAGGAGCAGGGGCAGGTAAATCTCTGTGAGCTCGAGGCCAACCTAGTCTACAGCCTGGTTCCAGCACAGCCAGGGCTATCACACAAAGGAACCTTGCCTCACACCTCCCCCGCCAAAAAAAAAAAAAAAAAAAAAGCCCCAACATTCCTAACACTGCTATTTCATCAGCTTGTTCATACATTACTACATTTTTATGACATCTTTTAAGGCAGAAGGTCCTACGGAGACCCACTGAGATAAGTTAGCACCTATACAGACTTACATTCTTCTTAAAGCCAAAGTATGCACCAATAAACGTCAAAGGCACAGAGATGCAGAACCAAAGGGCCAAGATGGCAACCAGGGTGCCAAAAGGAATGGCTGCTGAAGAGCCTTCTCCCCAGAGGATCAGATTCATTATGAAGAAGTCGGCAAACACAATCCTGAAAGACAAACAGAATCAGAAACCACGTGAAGAAGGGACAGTACCCTGTGGTTTGTGTTACATCAGTGACTCAGGATAAAGAATAAAAAAGGAGGTATAATTTCAAAGTCACAGGGTACACAGAATTTAAAACTTTACTACAAACTGCAAAATTGCTTTTCTGGCTGCTTTGTCCAATTTCAACTCCAACTAGCAGCTGATGAAGCTGCCTTTCCACATATTTTCATCACAGCTAGAACTGCTGTAACTTGCATTTCTGTGGACAACTGCAGCGAGCATCTGGCGCTTGCTGGCTATGGCGTCACTTCTGCACTGGCTGGCTAGGCCCCCTGCTCGCTTTTCATTTTGCATGCTTCCTGCAAAGCAGTTGTGCATAATTTCCACACTCCTGTCCCTAATTCCTGCTAAACACCATGCTTCCCCTTGTGCTCTGCTGACTTTAAACATCTAAGTGTGCGCAGTTGCACTTCCACCAAGGCTTTCTGGGTACATTTATCAACTAGCAATAATCACACCTACGATAACACTGCCACTGCTCAAGCTTCCAAAGACATTTTTTTAGAACAGGATGTTAATCATAAAAAAATACATACCTTACACTGTTTGTCTGTGCCGGGGACTGAACCCATGTCCTCACATGCAATACTTAGCATATATAAAGATGTAGGTTTGATCCCCAGCACAAACAAAAAGCTCTGAGCAGAATCCAAGCAGGATGTGGTACAGTGACCAGAAGGAAGACACTAACAGCCCTGACAATGGCTTCCAGATTTTGAAATGGACTGTCTCTGTAAATTTCAGTGAGGCAGTGGGAAAGTACCTATGACATCAGTTTCTTCTGCAAATGTGTGCAGACCAAGTGGGAACAGGAATGCAGGCTATTTCTCAAGGCACTTTTGCTGACGATAGAAAAGAAGTACTGGGAAGCTCTTTTTAGGAGCTGGGAGAGCTCAGCACATTTTGAGGAATGAGGGTCAAAACAGAACATCTCAAGGGAGCAACAGGAGATGTAGGACTCTGGTGATGACGGAAAGGCAGGATTCTGAAGGAGGCTGCAGGACAGTCCTGGTAAACAGGCCACTTCTTTTTCTTATGAAAAGCGACCATGACAAGAACACGGCCTGAGAAAAGCACATGCGTTGGAGCAGAACACGAGTGGCTGAGACACCTGTGGGTCTCCACTGGAGCTCAGTCCCAAAGGAAGTGCTTGCTTCCGCTGCAAGCCTATCAAGACGCTGGCTGTCACCACACTGTTCCAGGCCTGCCAGACCTCACCGTGTGTACTCCTCACTGCCGCTGCCTGGACAGCGGCCATTCCTGCCTACCAGAACTCTGACGGTCATGGAGGACTCTAGATGAGCTCAGATGCACTTCAAGAAAGCCAAGGTTGTTCTGATTTGTGCTATTTGTTAAGATTTGAGATATGTCATTCTACATAAAGAAATACACCAAAATATTGGCAATACATCCGATGAAACCCACACTGGCCTGCCTGGGCATCTCTTAGGAAGGAGCCTCCTTATGAGCAGCAAAAGCTTTAACTCCACCTTATACGGCAACATGTCTGAACAATTGCTGCAGACTAACAGACAGAAGAGACTTTTTGTCAACAGAGGTGCTAGCTAGCCTTTTTTCCCCACACACATAACAAAAACTTATATGACAGCAAATGCTTCTAGCACAGTAAGGTAATTTCTCATATAAAGTACATGGTGTCATTTAGCACAAGTTTACTAAATATCCATGCTATCCTTTTCAAAAGTGAAATGCTTTCTTAGGTACCCGACTTAGAGATGTAAGGAATTGAAAAGCCTAGGAAATAAGAGATGATCATTAAGAATTACTGAAAAGTCACTTACCCAGGACAAAGAAATGATGTCAATAAAACATTTGTTTTCCACTTCTCGCCCCCAAAGGCTAAGGAAAAAAAAACAAAAGTGTAAGCACAGATTTTTCTTTAAAGCAAACCATGCATTCATAACCCAAATGTTTGTCAGGCAGCATGAGTGGCTCACCAGGAAGAGACCGTCACATATCCTCTGAGGCCTGTTATTAAACGGCCCACACTGCCTGGTCCCCAGATCTGGTCTTATGTACTAACACCTCAAAACAAAACAACCCCCTAAACCTTTTGCTCCATCAGTAAATACGCCTGAGTCCAGAAAGCACAGAGAAGGCTTGGTCATCATGTGGACACTCTCAGGACCTGTTAACTAACCCTCAAGCCTGACATGCAACATATTGAACTCCCCACAGTGTGTGTGAATCTCCAAGCTCTCCAATCCTGTGGTTTCAAGTCGGGGTGGAGAGATAAGCGTGTGACATCAGGAAACAAGGAGGAAAAGGGCTACAGCCTTCTGACAGAACAAATTTGCTTATATAATTTTTACTTTCCTTTGCTCCTAATTTTTTTCTTCTACTTAAAAATATCAATCATGAGCTGTGCAGACTAAAAAGTACCATTTCTTCTCTGTTTCCTGTTTAAATTAAATGAATGTGACTCAAGTTACAAACATCTGATATACATTCAGTTACTGTAGCCTATGAATTTACTGCTGAGTTTAATAATAAACACAACTCTAAACTTCTAAGCATGGTTTTAAACTTTATTTTCTGCGTGTGAGGGTCTTGCTTCCATGCATGTACAGTGTATTCATGCCTGGCACCAGAGGAGACCATAAGGTACGGGATCCTCTAGAGCTGGAGTTAGAGATGAGAGTGAGCCACTATGTGGGTGCTGGGAACTGAACTCAGGTCCTCTAGAAGAGCAACAAATGCTCTTCATCACTGAGCCACCCAGGGAGCTGTGGGGGAGGAGAGAATTAGCAGACAGGCTAGGGAAGTAATATGGCTGGAGAGAGCTATCCATGAGCAGAGTCTGGCTACGGATGTGAACAAAAGCCTGTGTGGCTGAAAACAAGACCGGCAGGGTCTGACTGCAGCTCACATGTGCTAATACACATGACCGCCCTGGTCCTCTGACAGCAAAAGAATACGAAGAACTCAAGAAATCACTCTGACTCACGCACCCCTACTCATACACGTAAGCAGGTCCACAGGGAATCAAGTCTAGCTGGTTCTACTTCAGCCTGAGGTCTCCTGAGCCCCACCTTACAGCCAGCGGGGCCAGTGTGCAGGGTCTCCCCTCAAACACAGCTCCTACCAGCAGATCGCAGTGAACTGAAGACAAGGCGTCAGCATTCCTGTGCAGCGCAACTGCCTTGTCACCCTACATCCTGAGCCACCAACCACAACTGTGGCTCTAACCCCTGTTCTCGAACTCTGCTTTACTTCTGAGGAGTAAGGGTAGAAGAGACAGCAACTAATGACACAGCAAGTGTTCCCTCCTTCAGGGCTCCCCAAGCAGTGACAGCTTTGTTTCCTTTAGGAGTGTTAGGCTGGCACCAAAGACCTAAAGCTTTAAAAGCAACCTGTGGTCCTGACCCATCCCTACCAGGCACAGAACCACAAGGGCGGCAGCCTCAGTTCCCGTCACTATGGCTTCTACTTACACTTGTAGAATCTGGCGGCGACATAGCCAGCGGGTGTGCCCAGTAGCACCCACAGGACCACAGCACAGGTCATCAGGGCTCCTCGATTGGCAGGGGACAAGAATCCCAGACAAGCGAAAACTAAGAAGTAATCAACCAGAGTTTAAATGTTATTCCTCTGCTTCCTCTGTGGTGAAATGGCACAATACCGTTATTTTTATACAAGAAAACAAATAAAACCTCATGAAGACTACACATAGTCCTATGCCACCATGCCAGATCTTAGTGACGGCTAAAAAGCCGGAACAGGACTCCACACAGAGTAGACTCTACTAGGGAGTCTATCCAGGTGATTCCTGATAAAATGCTAAGATAAACTGTATCCTCAAGTGCTGATTCTGGGCTGAGTCTATTGGCTCTCTGGTGGCATCATCCCAAGACTCTGGCTAATTCAGATTTTTTGAGATGCCTTCTCCAGGCCTACCTTCCTGCTTTAGTCTAACATTCTTATAAACCCTAGCCCTATCTATCAATACCATTATCTTGCTAACATTAAAATATCAACAGTGGCCTGGAGAGATGGCCCAGAGGTTAAAGAGCACTGTCTGCTCTTCCAGAGGTCCTTAGTTCAATTCCCAGCAACCACATGGTGGCTCACAACCATCTATAGTGAGATCTGGTGCCCAGTACTTTGAAGGTTCTACCAGTACTTTGAAGGCAGAGGCAGGTGGAGCTCTATGAATCCAAGGACAGCCTGGTCTACAGTTAGCCAAGGCTACACGGAGAAACACTGACTCAAAACAAACAAACCAAAAATAAAAAACAAACAAACAAAAAAACCCAGCAAGTGCTACTTGTTCTTTAAAACAAGGCTAGCAGTCTGAGTGTAACGCCTAAAGTCTGAATTGTGGCTCTCATTTAGAAATGAGTAATTTACATCATATAAATATGCAGTAATCTTACTAACAGAAAATGACTGTCCATGCTGCCTTACACTGTACCCAGCACTAGCAGCCGGAGCCGAGGAACTACTACGAGTTTAAAGCCAGTCTGGTCTACAACCTGAGATTTCAGGGCAGCTTAGGGTACAAAGTGATCCCGTTAAACGTTTAAAAGACTGCATATTACATATTAGAACTGTCACCAAACAAGATCATATATTCCATGGAAAAACTTTAAAAGGTATCTGTGGATTCTTTCAGACAGTTGTTACTTTTCACCAGCAGAGGGACCCAACAATGAAAACCATGATTTAAAAATAGATACATGAAGCCAGGCTTGGTGGCAAATACCTGCAATCCTGGTACTCAGGGAGGCAGAGGCAGGTGGATCTGTGAGTTTGAGGCCAGCCTGGTCTACAAAGTGAGTCCAGGTCAGCCAAGACTATACAGAGAAACCCTGTCTCAGAAGAAAAAAAAAAAAAAAGTGCAGAAAAGTCTATTCACAGGCAGTTTCTCTTTAGAGAACAGGGACTTAATGCAGCCCCAGGGAGGAGTCTCAGAGCCATGCCGCATCTGCCCAGTCCTCTAAAGGGGGTCTATTTCACTAATAAAAGTTTCTGCAGTAAATTCCTCAAGATGCCCACGTGGCTCAAGGAGACCCTGTAATTACAGAACACTCCTGGAAAGAGTTCTTACTCCCTAAATCTTGCACATGAGAAAGCACTGGAAAGCTTCCGGCCTCATCTTCAGGTCCTTGTCTTCTCTAGTGGACGTTACAGGGAACATGGGCTCTGACCTTCCTCTGCAGTTCAATCAGACAACCTGAGTGGCCCTGGCTACAGCCGGATCTCTAAGGATCTGCACATCTGCAGCCCCGCTCACCAAGGCAAAGGCCGGCTCTCTTGGCTGCTGACAGGAGGGAGATGCCCTGTCAGCCTGTGGGTGAATCTAACCTGCCTCCGAGGCTTTCACAGCCAAAGCACACAAGATCTGAGCATCAAAAGGGCTCTTAGCACAGCTACTTGGCACAGGAAACTCATTTCCAAGTATTACTCAGAAACAGTATTTTCCTCTTAATCTTCATTTAAAACTTACACAGAGTCACAAAAGTCATGATTAAAATCTGTGTCCCGGATCCTAGAAAGACTGACAGCAGCATCCCCTTTCTTGGAGGACGGAATATATCCCCATGAACTAGTTTCCAGCCAAATTCTTCCTGGGCATCCTCCTACAAAAGAAAAACTCGGTTCAACATGTCACATGCGAACATCTTCGTTTACCACTCAATATGCTGCTACACATTTTTTTCAAACTTAGGTTAATGTGAACAAGGAGTCTTACACAGCTTTCCAGAATTGTTTCCAAAGGAACGTTACACACTGGAATCGACAGTCGTCAGAAAACTACGCACACAAAGCCCTCCGGAAGACCCTCAGGACTGCCGGGAGAGGAGAGGACGGGGAGACGTGATAAGGACTGCCGCCTAACTACCGCTGTCCACGTTTGTCCTGCCGGCCCAAATGGACCGTCTCACACATGTGTACTACATCAATAACTCTACCTGGCTGCTATTACTGACACAATAAACACAACTGTCTCAATCCCACGTCTCCTCCAGCAGATGAAAACTCTTCCTTCCAAGCACTCAGCCTACAAACCTTCGTCCTGCTTCCTTCCACATGACATGACATGCCCACAGAGTTCATATTTCCTTCCCTTCTCTTGGCTCAAGTCCTAATACCTTACTTGGCTCCTGAGTAGTTACAATAAACAGGCCTGTTTCCTCTCTGGTCCACATTTAGCTGGCCCTCCATACAGCAGCCAGGGAGAGCCTTTTCACTGATGGCTGGGCCAGAAACCTGGGCCATTCCCTGGCTCTCTCGGGTTCTGTGTTCTGGAGCTAACTAGGCAGTCAGCTCCACCCATTAGCTAAATCCTCCCTAAACTTCCATCTTGGAGAGATCTGTAACTCCCTCTGGATTCACCTCTGCCTCTCCAACCTCTCCCTGATCCAAACCATTCTCCACATTTTCAAATTCTTCAGCAGTTTTTCAATGACCTTTCTTACCTAGATACACATACCCAGCTTCCCAGTCCTTTAGAATCTGCCACTGCTGGCAATTTCTGCTGTCCCTCCAAGTCCACCTGAATCCCTCTCACAAGTTCACACTTCAACCACTTAATCCTTCTATGCAGTAAACAATGCTGCTGCTAGCACATTCTATATGTTTTATAGTAACTATAAATTGACTGAAATGTAAAATGGTTTGAAGTCAGGTGCAATGCTAGCTCATCGTAGCAGTGACCGAAGTCCGCCCTTCTTTGTACAGACCACTTTCCATGCATTTTGGTATTAACACTTCCAGCCATTAAAAGGAATGCGAAACTGAAGCATTATTAAACATTCACAGCCTCATAAGAGACGAAATGAAACTCTACCTGGGACTGGTTTAATCCCAGGGCGGGGAGGGGGATACTAGAATCTACAGCTGCTGGGAAGGGGTTTCCGGAGCCCTTTGCTTTGGGAATGCCTGTCTCATGCAGCTTTCTTCAGCCGAGCTGGCGCTAACCCGAGAAGTACTTCATATCAGCTCCTACCTCCTGGGCAGACAGACATTAGAATCAACTATGTGGAGGCTCAGACCCCAAACCCTGCACTGCAGGGATCAAAAACTTAAGGCCAGCCTGGGCTACATAATGAGACCATGCCTCAAAACACAAACACGAAACAGTAAAAGACAAGCAAAACCTCAAAACAAGAACAACAAAGAGCAGCTCAATTTTGCCCAAAGAGGAAGAGCGTTTTCCTGGGGAAACCTCAGTGGCTTACTAAAGAAAAGAAATAAAGCATAGCTTACCACCCTGCAGAAAGCCTGCTATAAAACGGATCACACACACAACCCCACACGCGCACACTTTTCAATTGTGCTTCTTTGTTTTGGTTCCATTTTGAAGCATCTTTTCACTTTATATACAAAGTTGTCTCATTATTGTTAATAAATGTGTAGCTCTTTTGTAATTTATAAACCAGCCGCCTATTAATGCTTGTAATTATACAATTTCTAAGCAAGTATCACATACCTACTGTTTCAAAACAAAACTAAGAATAAAATCCATTGTACCCTGATTAATTCCAAACAGGAAGCACCAGGTCCGGGTCCTCATAACCTGAAAGGACTGGTGCTGCCCAAGCGCCTTCTAGAGGGTGCAAACTCTGCATCTCTCTGGCCAGCCAAAGTGTTCGTATTCTCTCATCGACCAGACATGCAGAGCCAACTGAACCAACACCACTGTGACGAGCACTCTGCTCTTTGTGACGACATCAGAACGTGGGCTTTAATTCTATTATCAACATGTGTTCGTGTAGAGGTTGGAGGACAACTTTCAGGAATGGTCTCCCCTTGCATGGTGGGCTCTGAAGACTGACCTCGGTGTGCTAGGCTGGCACACTAAGAGCTCTACCAGATGAGCCCATCACCTGTTCTTTGTTACAGATCGTATTTTTTTCTTGAGTCCTTTGTCCAGTTTCTTCTTTTCTTTTCTGATTTTTTTCCCTAATTTTATCCTAATACTCTTCACCAAATGTTTTTGTCCATATTCATATCCTTTTAAAAATGATTTAATTTTATCTTACGTGCATAGGCATGAGGTTGTCAGATAACCTGGAACAGACAGTTGCGAGCTGCCATGTGGGTGCTGGGAATTGAACCTTGGTCCTCTGGAAGAGCAGCCAGTGCTCTTTCCCACCGAGCCATCTCTCCAGGCCCCATACTCTACCCTTAAGCCCCTAATATAGACTTGTTATACACAGTGTTTCCTTGCCAACTCTTCCATCTCTCTCTCTCTGTCTCCATTTACTCATAGTGTGCAAAGTTATGTCTACAAAAGTTGTTTCAATATATATTTATTTGTGGCCAAGTGTTTTTGTTCATGACAAAAGTATTCCTAAGGTCACAGAAGTACTGACTTAATTTTATTTATTTGTCTGGGAAATCTATGGGGTTTTCTGTTTTTCTGTCTTGGGAAAATTTTAGCTCCTATTTTTTTTTCATATATTTCACATTCTGCAACTAAAGGTTTCTACATCTGAAATCTCTGTGGTGTGGAAAGACAAAACAAAAGGCTTCTACTCACCGTCGAGTCCACCTGGTTGTATCTGGCAATGTCTTTATGCAGCGTACGCAGCATAATCATGGCCACCATTCCAGACAAGAAGAGAACAATGACCAGGGAGTTCATTATGCTGTGGGAGGAAGCACACCAGGATGGAACTGCAGGTCAGCTGGACAAACACCCCCAAAACTGTTTACTACATAACTTTAAAACAGCTCAGTCAGGGCCAGGCAGAGATGCCACTCCTTTGACCCCAGCCCTCATTAACATGAGTCACTGTGCTCGGATTCACTGTTATTATTCAGGGGCATGTGCACTACTGCAGAGTGTTTCCAGGGCCACCCCAGGCAAGCCCCTTGCCACAAAACTACATATCCACAGTCCCTACAAGTTTTTTGTGTTGTTTCTCTGTGCAGCCCTGGCTGTCCTGGAACTCACTTTGTGGAGCAGGCTGGCCTTGAACTCAGAGCTCTGCCTGCCTCTGCCTCCAGCTGTGCACCACCACGCCTGGCTCACCTCTGGTTTTATAGGCTAACTACTGTTTCCAGCGTAACACATACAGCAAGGCAAAGGGCTCGCTTGGACCTTTCAGAATCTTATTGATGGGCAAACTTACTGGGCAAATTAGGAATGTCAAAAGATTAGTCAGCAAAGGAGGAAAAGGAGAGAGATAGCACAGTCAGCTAGCTCTAAGGAAAAAGTTCTGAGTCATGCCTTGGAGAGAACAACAGCTTCAACAACAGCAACTTCCTGAACACTGACCCACCAGCCAGTGATGTCCTCAGAAGCTCTATCCCATGATCTCTAACCCTTTCATCATTCCACTCCCAAAGCTAAGTATTTCCACAGTAAAAAACAAACTTAGAAATAGATGGGCTGCCTAAACGCCCCATGGCTTGGAGCAGTGGTTCTCATCCTGTGGGTCGGGTCACCTCTGGCAAACCTTTATTCACATTATGCGTCATATCAGGAGCACATTACAAACAGCAACAAGAACAATTTTATGGTGGGCATCACCACAACATGAGAAGCTGTACTAAGGGGACACTGCCCTAGCTCCCTAGAGCCACTGGCTTCCCGTCAGGATCTGGGCTCTACTGAAGACACTGAAGAGCAGCCAGGCAGACTAAACGCACTCTTACCTAAACCACTGAATGTGGGTATGAGGCATGGACTCCAAAATATAGTCCCATCTCGACGCCCATCTGATGTCTTTCTGTTCCTGGGGAGGGAAGGAGGATATTCCTGAGCATCCTCTAATAGGCACATTAAGAATCTAAACATTCTCGTCAATAGCCCACTCTCCTACTCAGTCAACACCTGTAATTTTAACAGCAGTACCTGAGTTACTATTGAGAATGAGGTAGGTGTAGTAAATTAAAACAAAAAATAAACAAAAGAGGCCTGGCAAGAGTTCCAGAAATACCTACACTTGTGTTTTTAACTCTAAATTACAGCTGGTACAAATGAATTTTCAATGCCAAAGTTTAGAGCTGTATTTAATTTCTTGAGAAAATTAAAAAAAAAAATGGGATTTTTTACACTGTACCTATGGGATGACTAAAAGACCATAGTTATAACCTAGGTTTAACAAACATATGGTAAATGCCACTCATACTGGGGTCTTAAAGACACATACTGTTCATTGCGATGGCCTTCAAAATTAAATACTACACATGCAGACATTAAACATCACAACAATATTAGCTAGACATTTTAAAAATTTTAAAGCAGAGATGGAACATTGCCCTATACTTCTGACAATCATTTTTTCTTTCCTAAGGACCTTCTCCACTGGAAACAAACAAACAAACAAACAAAAAAACCCCACCGTTTTCCAGTATCTTAAGAAAACCTCCCAATATGAAGCTCTCCATTTAGATTCCTTCCCTCATTCTGATTGTTTCCCACAAGTTTCTGAGATGTCTGACATTTTTCATATCGCCTTCTATGTCTACTTCCTACAGCTTGTCTTATAAGCATCTCTTATAAGCACAATTCTCCAATTTCCTGTTATCTTTTCACTGAAACTAACACTTAGTTTTAGGAATGATTATGCTGTTTGGTGTACTGACAGGCTATTCTAAAAAGCAGTTCATTCAAAGCTTATCAACTTGACAGAACTTGAGCCTTAGTATTTTTAATTAGGTTAAGTGGTACATACTTAAAATTAATCTCTGAATTATACTAAAGATTTAAACACACTCACCTCAAAACTAATAGAATAAGTATAGGCAATTTTGATCTCCCCAGAAGCCTTGTTACTTATATCCATAGGGGGTCCAGAGCAGTCTGGTTTATCTATATGGGTGTGCTTGAAGCTGTGGGAAAAAACATTTTGGCAAGATAATGATAAATTTCAGTTTAGGAAGTGAGGTAAAATACATAAAGGCCATAAATTTTCTCTATATTTCACAACGCAGCTAACTGTAAAGATGACATCACTCATATCACATTACAAACTTCTCTCAAACATGATTATCAGTGTGTGAGTCTGTGAGTGGTGGGTGTATGGTGTGTGAGAGCATGTATGCCATGGCACTTATGTGTGAGTCTGTGAGTGGTGGGTGTATGGTGTGTGTGAGAGCATGTATGCCATGGCACTTATGTGTGAGGAGACTGTGGGATGCTTTTGGGGAGTCAGTCTTCTCTTTCCACTTGTAGGCTCAGGAGCTTGAACACAGGTAAACAGGTTTGCTTGGAAAACAAATTTACAACCAAGCCATCTTGTCACATTTTATAACATATTTACTTCACAAAAATAATGCACTTGGTTACATATTCAATTATAAACAAGAAATCCTAACGCTGCATTTAAACGAACACCAAGTCCCGCTCCTCTCTTAAGATAGGGTCTTGCCATGCATGCTGTGTGTTGACCTTGATGCCTGGACTCAAGTGAGCCACTTGTTTCAAGCACGTGCTGGGACTACAGGCACACGCCACCGCACCGAGTCAAACACTCCGATGAAAGCACATAGAGGGAGTGCAAGTTAACTGCCGGGTTAGGGTGTCATGTTTTAGTTCACAAAGAATAAACATGGCTAATTCAGCAACAAGAAAAGTCATGTAAAATGCATTTCATACCTAAAACAGGTTCCTTCTTCCTTTTCGGAGACAGGGTTGTCTATGTAGCGCTGGCTCTCCTGGAACTCACTCTGTAGACCAGGCTGTCCTGGAACTCAGAGATCTCCCTGCCTCTGCCTTTTGAGTGCTGGGAAAGGTGTGTGCCACCATGCCTGGCTCAGAACAGGTACCTTCAAGCTAACACCTACCAACCTCAAAAGACTCCCTTGCAAAGGCTGGCATGAAGACTTTCAAATGACAGTGCCAACAGCCTCATGGGCCTCTGAGCAGGAAAGCCACCTGTCACTGAAGAGATGCTCTTCGCACGACACTGTGGCAACCACTCAGTGCCCATAATACAACAATAGGCTGTGAAAATTCTTGAATGAAAAACAAAGCCAGACGCAGGAAGGCATCTAATTCTGACCACTTCCCATTACAAAGAAATAACGACTTCTCTGAGCAGCCTATAAAAAATAAAAATAAAAAAACAAAACTCTCAGAAACACCACACTGAAGGAAGTTTTTACTGTCATTAATTTGCAAATATCAGAATAACAAGGAATAAGCTACTTGATCTCAAAACACTTCTTCTTTTGACCGAAGCTTACTGGAAGTTGTGGGACACAGGATCTCGCTCACTAGCCAGGCCAGCTTGGGACTCCCCTTTGCACTCACCTCAGCCCCTCTGCCTCGGCCTCCCAAGTGTAAGCCACCACACCTGGCTGCAGAAGGTTTTTTTTAACCTACTGTATGTATGTACTGTGTGTGCATATATGTATCTAAAACCTACTGCATATTTACCTCTTTGGTTCAAGTTTAGCAGCTACTAATCGTGCTCCCATGGACCCAGTTTCAACAACATGATAATGTATTTTGATGTCAACATGATTGAAGATGTAGAAAGTGTCTCTTTCATGAAATTCTGACTGTGAAACAGAACTTAGAGTTAAAGACAGAAAAGTAGCTATGGGAGAAACAAGCAGAACATTTCACAAACAGCTACATTAACAAACAGACGTTTAAATTCAGATTTTAATCCTTCCTAATTACAATGCTAAAGTTTTAAGCTTGAAGTCCTCATAAGCCAAAATTAATTGGAGAAGATAAATGATGCTAAGGTTTTAATTTTTACACAATATTAATAAATATCTACAGAGACCAATACTTTCCAGCTTTACTTAAAATTATAATATGAATATGCTAAATTGTCCACAGTTAAGCAAATCTCTTCTCTAAGAATTTTTACAAAGGTTTAGGTTTACATCCATTCTACACTACTCAAGTGCCTCTGCTCAACTTTCACAAGCAGATTAACCAATATAACGAGACTTATGCTACCTTAGTAGCTCATATCCAGGAAGAGAGGATAGAGAAACCTTATACTCCCAATACTGGCCACAACAAAGTAATACAGATGAGAGATTATTACATATTGATCTTAACAATTCCATGTTAATGTCTCCGCTCTAAGTATTCCATTTTCATCGTAAAAGCAGGGCTTCAAAGACAAACAAGCCTTATAAAAAGCATATTCTCAAGCTTTTGTGATACAATTTCATGAACTTAGAAGCCTTTTAGGCAGGTTTCTTTTGTCCCTTTTTTTTTTTACTTGTTTTTCTGAGACAGGGTTTCTCTGTTTAGCCCTGGCTGTCATGGATACTCTGCAGACCAGGCTGGGCTCGAACTCAAGAGATTAGCCTGCCTCTGCCTCCCGAGTGCTGGGCCTACAGATGTGCGCCAGCGCCCACATCTGCAGTTTTGAATGCGTAAGATTTACGTGTCAGATATTCCTCCTGCAGAGCTCCTCCCACACTAGCTTTTTCTTAGTTTAATAATTCAGTTTTCTCTAAAAAAAAAAAAAAAAAAAAAAAAAAGGTTTTTAAAACTTTTTTTTAAGAGAAAAGGTTTTTTTTTTTAACTATTTTTTTAAACCAATGTTTAATTCATAAAACTACAAAGGTAACTTTTAAAAACAATCAGTTTCATTGTATGTGTGGGCACATATGTGGAGGTCAGAGAGCAGCTTCACAGAGTCAGTTATCTCCTTTTTCCATAGGGGTTCTGGGAACTAAACTCAGGTCAGCACATATCTTTACCTACTAAGCCATCTCACTGGCCCTTAATGTATCTTTTTTAATTAAAAAAAAAAATCTTTATAAAAGACTTCTTTTTAGTGTGGGCATGGTGGCTCATGCCTTTAATCCCAGCACTCATGAGCAAAGACAAGCAGATCTCTGAGTCTGAGACCATACTGGTCTATACATCAAGCTCCAGGACAGCTAGGGCTACCTGGTTGAGACTCTGTCTCCAAAACTTAATTTTTTTTTTTTTAAATAATCATCTGCACAGTGGCTGTCTGTATGGTACATGAACCTGTAAGCCTAGGTGCTCATGCAAGAAATAGGCACAGGTTCTCCTGAGCTCAAGGGGTTGTAAACCAGCTGGGAACTGAAGTTGAATTCCTTGTAAGAGCAGTTCATGCTGCTAACCCCTGAGTCATGGGTGAGCCTTATTTAGTATTGTATGTGTGTCTTGCGTGCCAGTCACCCTGCAGGACAGCAGAGGGCACCAGGTCACCCGGAGCTGGAGTGCTAGGCTTTTGTGACCAACTGACATGGGCACCAACCCTCAAACTCAGGTCTTCTCCACAAGCTCTTAAGAAGTGAAACATCCCTCCAGCCCCAGAGTGTAAAGTTTAAGTGAGTCAGAACCCTGAACATAGACCTTATCACAAGAAAGAGACTGTAAATGTTGAACTGTATCTGTATTTTAATTCTGGAGTTAAATCTGCACAGTATTCATCTGCCTTACGTTTAAGATCTAAGTACTGTACTTGAGAACATCTATCTGCACCCACTCTATGCTTGTAACAGCTCTGTTCAAAGACCCAGCTCTCCTTCTGAAGAGCATTGAAGTTCCCCATGGACTTACACTGATAACACAGGCGTCTTTTGCGTGGCCTTTGTCTGTAATGTAACAGCCGATAGGAAATCCAGGATTACAGAACCTCTGACCGTCTTCCACATCGTAACACCACGTAACAGGCATGTTATCCACAATCCTGCGCACGGAAGAAATCAGTAGGAGAGAAACTAGTGAGAACAGCTGAGAAGCACAAGTCAGCTAACCTCACAACACGCAAGCTCTGTCCTGCGGCTCCAGTATTCACAGTGTTTTCATGAAACCTATGACACTGCAGTAAGGACAAAACTTCTGAGGCTTTAAAACTACAAATGCATGTAGAAAAGGAGTTTTATACACTAGCCTGCTTCAGCTGTGAGTTTAATGACATCATCTAGGCACCTGAGTATAATTTTTACCTTCGGCAGAGCCCTTGAAGCTTGAAATAGGTGCAAAGCAAGGTATCTGGTTCCTTGGGAGCTGTTTAGGCAGATATAAATGACGACTATTACAGTGACTCAACAGAAAAGCAAAGAATATAACTATAAGATGAAATTTAACTGAAGGGCGAGGAAAACAGTAGAAATTACAGTCTTTTTTTGTTAAAACTTATAAATCCAAGTGATTTATAAAAAGAAACATTGCTATAAAGCAAGAGAACACCAAATCTTTCAAAGTTTATTGCAAAAAGCATTAAAAGAATAATGAAGTTCTGTAGCACTGTGAAACTACATTACAGTCTGAGCATGTGGTCCCCTATGCTTAGAATACACTGCAGGAAACAAAATAAAAAACTAGCCAATACACTAGCTGTATTACAGTCATAAGATTACACTCCAGGGCATGTTTTATTTTTTAATTAATGTGTACCCCAGGAAGTAAAATTATGATTCTATATTCACACAAGGTATATGTTAATGACCTAATAAAACATGTCTTGTCATATCTAAGTGCTACTTAATAGCACTCCGTCTACTGAATCCTAGAACCACCTATACTATTAAGCTGTTTACTATTATAACATCATAAAATATTAGAAACATAAAACAATGCTATATAAATAATTCAAGAGTTTTGTGGGAAACTCAATAACCAGTCAACTGCTTAGACAGAATGAAGTAGAAGCAGTGTGTGCAAACAGGAGACACAGAAGGCCTCTATGCCAGCCATGGAGAGAAACTCCACCCCAAACTCAAGAGCTCTAGCTTCAATAAGGAAGCTGGGGCAATTAGGGTTCTAAAAACATATATTTTACTTATTTGTAATTGATTTAATGCCTTGATGTTAACAGCTATTTCAAGTATAAAAATGTACTAAACAGAAAGAGAAATCCTTTGAGATAAATCTAAGAAAGCTTAAAGAATATCACTTAAAATTACTGCTTTCCCGTGTTGGGAAGCACTATTTAATTTCTAAAAATTCAACCCTATTTCCAGTTCACCACAATGCAAAAGGATGTGGAGGAAGAATACAGGTGGGGGACTGGTTCCAGCTCTCTACCAGAAGGAGCCCCTCCCAGTATCCAGGAAGTGCCCTCCCTCTGCAATCCAGGCCTGTGTGAGACACACCACTGCAACTTATGATGAAGAACTCAGTTCAGTTACGAAAGCTCTTGGCTAGATTCGGGTAACTAAAATTGTAGCCAAGAGGAATGAAACTTGGTTCTACTATGTGATGACACAGCAGATGTATACTAGTAAGAACTGTGCAGTTGTGAAAACTGCACCCCACTCTCCTTTGTTGAACTGGTAGGATCTACGATTAACTGTGCTAAAGTTATCTTCAAAATCCCTTTCTATACCATCAGCTGCAGCCTGCAGGTTCTGTGTCACTGATCTGCGAGTATGAAAGCAACTAGCTAAGTATGATTCCATTTAAAAACATCACACAGGTGTGGCTCAACGGAACGGTGCTTACTCAGCATGAGTAAGACCCTGTGTGTGGTCTGCAGGAACACCTGCGCACACACTCCCTGATTTACAATCTTAGACAGAAAGCAGAGGGACCGGACAGCTGAAGGGAGCTCAGGACCAGCGCTGGGATCAAAAGCAGGCTCTAGAATGACAGAGCTGCTCTGCTATGGATAAAGTTAGCCCAAAGGTCTCAGACCCACTTCTAATGACCCAAGTCAGAACAGAAAATCACTCAACTCAAACAAGAAAATTACATCCCATTAACCTTTCTCTATATCAAGGATGAAGAACTTATGTTCCTACAATGTTTTCCAAGGACAAAAAAAAAAATCACCATTCACATCAAAGAATTTATACAACTATAGAAATAAATAAAATATAGATCTACAAAGGCATCTGACCAGGAGAATGCCTAGTATGTCCTCAATAAGCAATCACCAGTAGACAAGAATGTCAGCTTTTCTATGTTCTAACGACACCCACCGTTTCACATAGCCACAACAGCAGAAACGTGAAAACTTCGTGACAGATAGCACTGCCCAGGAAGGGATGCACAGAGCAAACAGCTGGCAGTGCTAGAGGGCTCTTACGTGCTTTTTAATATTTCTGTACCCTTGACTGTTTTTTTTTCTAAGCATATATTGCTTAGTAATTTAGAAAAATTATCACAGTCTCCCTAAAGCAGCTTGGCAGAATGAATGAAATGCAATATACTACTTTCATAGTAAGATTCCATAAGAATTCAGTACTTCTGAGCGTTTTTCCAATTCTGAGAGACACATTTTATTTCTGCCAGTTCTGCTTAAAGTCATGTAGTATAACCTTCTAGAGTAGAGACACACTCAGCTCATTCTCAGTAAAACGTCCACTGAGAACCAGTGCTTCCCACACAGAGCGACCTGGGGCTCAAGGACTAAAGTCTAGAATAGAATTACTAGTCTCCAAACTCCTCTTCATGATGCAGACTTGAGGTCATAAACTTTCCCAATTCAACAGCAAAAACTATTACTTACTAGCACTTTTCCAGTTGACTTTTTAAAGCTGAGTCATTTTCTGCAGCTGCCTTTACAAACTGCTTAGGAAGCTTTACTAGCGAAGGCCTTCTAATTTTGTAAACTACCTTAAACCGGTTTTCTTCTTAGCAACGCTCCCTAAAATTAAAATCGGACCTAAAAGTTGCAAGGTTAACTAAAGATTTTCAGGTCCCCCTTATGGAGCCACTAAGGAGTAAAGGCTTCTGTCATCTCTCTGACCTGCAGTGCTGGGATACAGCCACGGCCTTGCACATGTCAGTCAACACTGTGCCACCAGAACACAGCTAGTCTTGCTTCCATTATCGCCAGGACCCAGAGTCCAAACAGTACTCTCAGAACAAAATGGTACCAGAGAGAGCTAAAATAACCATAGGCCTGAAAAGTTTGTCCTTCGTTCAGTCAACAAATGAGCCACTGTTAGAACAGATGGAGGTGAAAGAGCTAAGTGAAACAAATATACGAGCAGAACCTAATACTCTTTTAAGTAGGAGAGAAACCAACCAAGAAAAGATGGCCCCCATGATCTGGCGGTCACCTATGTGTGCAGAGTGCACTGGGCAGTAGAGCTCTCAGCACCAGGAACTACCGGAGCCCCCCACAAGGGGCAGCAGGCTCACTCCGGCCAATACCACTTCTGTTGTCTGGCCTTATTTAAGGACACTTAGCTCAGTGGCCTGACCGACAGCTCATGAACTGGCCTGTGCTCCACCACTGTCCTCCTTTGCCCTGAGTTTGGCACAGAGGAATTGAGCTGACAAGTGCGGAGGAGCACCAGCCATGGCACCTCAAGTCTGAACCAGGGTCCAAAGCTCCTCATTTTCCTAGGAGTGTATAAACTTTCCAACATGACGTCCAAGGGAATGAACAAAAAGGAATGCTAGCTACCACCAGCAGTACCTTGGTACTATAAACCTACATGGGACACAGGCAT
The DNA here is from genome assembly GCA_028658305.1 of Pachyuromys duprasi. NCBI lineage: Eukaryota > Metazoa > Chordata > Mammalia > Rodentia > Muridae > Pachyuromys > Pachyuromys duprasi. The sequence goes on along the minus strand of CM053745.1, from coordinate 62,146,161 downwards.
GTGCAAGCACAATTATCTTGAAAGGGTGGAGTTGGAGAGCTTTTAAAGTATTTATGTTTGAATACTGGATAACAAGTATATACTATTTAAAAACAAAACTACATGCTTTTTAATTTCTACACAAACTGGGAAGAAATCTGTTAATGTTGCCTCATGGTTATAGAACATGAAGTAGACTGACCTGTAAGAAGATGCTACTTAGCTGGGCGTGGTGGCACACGCCTTTAATTCTAGCAGAGGCAGACAGATCTCTGTGAGTTCGAGGCAAACCTGGTCTACAAAGCAGTCCAGGACAGCCAGGGCTCTATTACACAGAGAAACCCTGTTTCGTTTTGTTAATGCTCCTTTTCTTGGCCCACAGAATCTAGAAGACTGATCCCAGCTCTTCCCCACAGCATGACCTTACTCCCATGTTAACTACCCATGACCAAAGGATGCAGTGCAGCCGCAGGTCTGAATAAAAGCAGACCTGGCACAATCGAGTACGAAGGCACTTTAAGTCATGCTCTGGCACCAACAGAAGGCAGTTCATTGCTCTTTTTATGCAACTTACAACTTCACTTCTATAGACACTGAAACAGAAATTTCATCTTGAAAGCCCCAGCTGCTGAACCTGTCTCACCAGTGATGCTGATAGTTCAGGAGCATGCTTTTTTTCAAGAAGTCTAACTTTTGTTTGTCTTCAGCCTTCTCTGTATTGTATGTTTTCGTACAAACGAGCTTACAGGTTTCCATCTTATTAAATGTAAACTGTATAAAAAGAAAGAAGAAGGTACATTAATAATTACCCCAAGAGACACAGGTTCTTAAGATAACAGTTTCGTAAGTTATCAACACTGGTAATAAACATCTAAAATCCATCACAGCTCACTCAATTACACTGAACCTTCAATCCATTTCTCTATAAAGGAAGTCTGCAATTTTTCTTATCACAAGTTTTTTTCTGTTCTGATGACTTCAATTTATCTTCTACATGTAAATGAAATCTAGAAGAAATAGAAGATAGAGCAATTTCCCCACAGGAATGTTCCAAAACTTTCTCGAGTTGATGGCTTCTAATGACAAGGATCCAAGGTTTCTGTGCTAGCATCCAAAGGAACAGGTATCAATCAATGAAGCGCCCCTAATGTTCCCTACGAGACTCCGCACAATGTCATATTCGAACACCTAAAATCAAAGTGAACATGACCCTTTACTCAAGTATAAGGCTGCTAATTTTCAGGATTCTATTTTTTTTTAAAGGTACATTAAAAATTAGTAATTATTTTAAAAACCAAACTTAAAAACTAGAGTTTCCTCCAATCGAGTCCAGAATTTAATTCATATGACATTCACAGAACCTGATGAACCTGTTATTACTCCCGGAGCACTGAAGTCTTGGTTTTGAAAATGCTGCTCTCTAGGTGGAGGGTGGGAGTAGAGCACACTGCAGAGCAGGTGAGCACGAAACTCCAGCTCAACCTCCAGCAAAGAAACACCCATCCATACAAACATCTTTGTACTCTCAGGAAGCTGTGACGCATCAGCTATATAAATAAACTATACAAACTTTTATCTCAAAAATTACCTCAAGTTGAGAGGCAGAGGCATGTGGTTCTAACGTGTCTACACAATCCCAGGTCTACAGAGTTCAGGACAGACAGAGCTACAGAGAAACCCTCTCCCAAAAAACAAAACATTTCCCTTCTACATAGTGCACATGACCTTTTTGTTCTGAAACAAGGTCTTATTATGTTGCACTCTGGCCTCAAACTCAAGATCTTTCCACCTAAGCCTCCTAAATGCCAGGATCTTTGTAGGCACACCAACAGCTGGCTGGCGGTCTGCTTCTGTATCTCGTGTTTACCCACAGCAGCCAAGCGGTGACCCATCAGCTGATGGGGAATGTTTTGTTTGTTTGTATCTGATGGGGAATGTTTGTTTGTTTGTGTCTGGTGGGGAATGTTAATTGTAGCCCACTGCTGCCACCTGTCAGCCAACAGTTTAATTTTCACCACATCACTACCTTCATCTAAAACAGTATTTGTACCATTATTTTGAACCTTAAGGTTCGCTTTTAAAAAGTGAAAAGTGGCAGCACAAAAGTACTCATGAGAGAACCAGAAGCACAAAGGTCACACTTGAATACAGAGAGACATGATCCCTGTCCTCAGCAGACGACAGTAAGCCTTACGCCGTGGTGAGCACCCGACTAAATCGACCAAAGGAGACGGGGAGAGAGTGTGAATGTGTGTGTTTCACATGGGTGCAGCATATGGAGGCCATGGGCCATGCAGACACTCTTCTATTGCTCTCCACTCCAATGCTCAAACAGGTTCTGTCAGCGAACCTGGCGCTCACTGACTCCCAGCTCTAGGTTCCTCCTGCTTCCATGCTCCCCAGCTGGGACTACCGGTCCACATGCTCACGCACCCAGCTCTGATGTGGCATCTCCCCAGCCCCATGCCATCTGATTTTATAGCAAGAGTTAACATTCTTCTAATGCTCCCTATGTTCGCCATACTTCATTTTCCTCAAGGATTGTGTATTCCATCCAACAACTGGGTAACGGTGGCCTTCTTTGTCACATTTTACAGATTAGAAACGCCAAGGCATAAAAGATAAAACTAAGAAATGCCAGTCAGGGTATGACCCAAGAAGTTGAGCTATACAATGTTCCTCTCCTTATGTTTAACTGGAAACTATTTTAAATCATTAAAATGTTACTAGAAGTCAAGGAAATTCATCCCCTTTATGAGACACAAGCCCAATGTTGTCCTATTTTTACTTAATTTTACTCTGTATGTGCAGTGTGTGCATGTATGTAGTGGCGGGGAGGTGTCTTGCTCTATCATTCTTCACATTATAAAATACATACCTTTAATTTCTACTGTAAGGGATTAAACTTATACAGCGAATATATCTTTCTGCCTCTAAAACTTCACAGAACAAGGTATGGACTGAGAAAGTGTAAGATGGCTACCAGGAACAATGCAGGCTCAGGGATTAGCTGGATGGACACTTCATGTAATAAAGTGCTGAGGGAGACAAAGTGCGTAGTGAAGAGGAGACCAGGTCGCTAGCGGTAGAGTGGAAGCCACAAGAGGCCACTGTGGGCTGGGGAAGAACCCCGGGAGGGCCAAATAACAGCCATTACAGGGAAAGTTCTCACAGGGTCAGATGCCTGATTGAAGCAAAGACAGGGAACAGTGCAAAGTGCAAAATACAGTAAACCATAAGGAAGTCAATCGTATGTATATCAACTTGTAGGTGTGTAGAAATCTCCAGGAAAGGTTAAAAAGAACAAGTAAAACTAAGGAGAAGAGAGACCTAATTTTCATTTTACATTATTCTACACCACTTATTTACATAGTGATGTTATGATTATAAACTTCCTTAATTTTTCTGAAAGAGGTCAAATGCCCTTTGTACAGTAGAGAGCACATATCAAATGAGCAGAGGATTGTTTCATATGGGAAGATAACAAGCTAAAAGGGGAAATAATTACGAGAAATGATGAAGTACATACATTGACAAGGACAGCTGACATTGTGTGCAGTTTCATTTAACTAGCGTCCTAAAAAAGGAATAAAAGGAAAAAGGGAAAAAGGGAGGGCTGTTTCAAATACATTGTTTTCATTTTTGAGACAGAGCTCAGGCAGATCCAGGCTGGCCCCAGCCCACTAAGTACCTGAGGACACTCGCACTTCCCGCCTCCAACCCCTGAGTGCTGAGATTACAGTCCTGTGCTAGCACACTCGGTTCTGTGGTACTGAGAATAGGCCCCAGGCCATTGTCCTTGGTAAAAAACAAAACAAAACAACAAACCAAAATGAGCTATATCCCATCCCTCAAAAATATTTTTTTTAATAATTCAAACAAAGATAAGCTAAATAAACCAAGACTAAAAATTAAATTTTAAAATCTCCTCAAAATACCAATAGAGAAGCCCACTTGAGGAGAGAGGAAATCTACAGACACTATTAAAAAAGAAAAGGAAACAGACAGTGAGTGACAGACAGGCTTGTCAGGACTGGAAACCAGCATCGGGTACACCGCTAAGCGGAGGGAAAGCACACACTGTGCACCACAGAACCAGCTCTGTGAAAGCTCATTAAGACAGATCTATCAATGACACTGTGAGAAGGAGAGGGTCTTTCTACGTCGTGGCTGTAAACAATTACTACTGGGGTTGGAAAGATGTCTCAGTGGTAAAGGGTACTGGGCACTCTTCCGGAGGACCAGGGTTTGCTTCTGAGCACCAGCACAGTAGCCCACAACCACTTGTGACTCCAATTCCAAGGGTCCCTGTGAGCATCAGGCACAAGTGGTACACAGACATACATGTAGGCAAAATATCTATATAAATAAAATATACTTTAATATAAAAAGAAAAGAAATAAATTATTCCTGGTGCAAAAGAAAGGAATTGTTCCTTACCTGTGAAATCCAAGTTATTTGAGACAGTTCTCAAAACAAAAACAAAAAAGAAACCTCCAAAACTATGACTAAAAAATTTTTATTTAACGCTAAATACAAACCTTATATGGTGAAGGTTCAATTCTTTCCCCGAATAATACCTGACCAAGATTTTCAGATGGGCGTTTTCCTTCTGAAGCTTGGCAGAAATCAAACCTGAGGGAAGAACATGAACATTTAAACACACAAAGAAGTAGTGAAGTAAGAGCCACTGGCCAGTCCTAAAAGGGTCCTTATTTTAGCAGCCCTTTTGGTGAGGAATGTGCTCATATTTAAGTCCCAGGCATCACAGTTCCCACCAGAGCCACAAACATTCTACATTATATCTCTAAGGATTTACATATTCTACCTTATTCTTGTGAAGCTTAACTATAAAGTCCTCATTTTTCAGGCTTAATTTCTTGTTCTAACTTCTTAATCCAAATAAATCTAGATGGCACTTCCAGAAGATGTTCCAGTTTTATTCCTACCTCACAGGTATGCTGCTGACTCAGTCATGCACTATGAGGACTCAGAATGGTGGAAAAGCACATTCAGTCACCCTACGATCCTCTTCCGTAATTCCTGCTGTTACAGTCAGCTTCAGTGTGACAGCTCAACTTCAATGTTGCCACAGAAAATCATAGGGCACTCACCATGGGATGATGTGGAAAGTATGTGAGTAGTATCGGAATGGCGACGGGACAGTGAGATTCTTAAGAGGAAGGTGAATTTCAAAGACAAAATATTGGGGTTACGCTGCCCTCCAAACACTTCATCTCCTAGAGGGAATGGATCCAGAGTTTTCCTAACCGAAGAGAGATTCAAGTAGACATACTGACTCCTTAACCACCCTAGAAAAGGCTCTAAAGCTGCCAAAGGTTACCAAGGCTATGAGCTGACCGACTCCTTGCATACACTTAGGCAGAGAGAGTCTCATGGGTAATACCCTTTGCATTGCTTTTCTGTATAGCAAACACTGTCCTTTAAAACTGAGCAACAGAAATTGAAGTCATTAAGAATCCAGGAACTATGTAACAACCAATACGTAACCCAGCAGTTAAATGACTATAGGGTTTTTATGCAGCACACTTCAGAAGACAACAAACAACAAAGCCAGGCCTGGAAGGCCAGAAAATGGCTCACTGGGTAAATGTTTCCTGCACAAGCCTGACAACCTCCTTCCTATTAGCTAAGCGAAGTGAAGGCGGAAAGAGAACACTGACTCCACACACATATCTCATACATGAGAAAATAAGAACTTCACAAATCTGGAACTTGAATGCTTAGAAGTGAATAATTAGTAAACAATTGGGCTATACATAATCCCTGCAAGTTAACAAAAAGACTACGAAGACTGCATACTGACATGAAAGACGTGAGAGACACAAGTGCAAATCCTACCCTTGTTTAAACAACACTACACAGTATGGTTATACACATTCAAATAGTCACAAAAAAATATGCCTCACAGGCAAAATAGTGGTTCTTTCTGGAGACAACGTGAAGCAGAATTCTCTTTAAAGTGTACAGGACAGGCTGGAGAGATGGCTTAGCTCTTTCTCTGGACCTGGGCTCAAGCCCCAGCATCGACATGGTAGCTCACAACCACCTCTACTCCAGTTCCAGGGCATCTGATGCCTTCTTCTGCCCCAACGCTGGGCATGTATGTGGGGAGACAGGCAAGCTGGCAAAGCACCCACACATGTAAATAAAAATTTAAGAAGAACAAAATTATAGTTTTTAGTCAGATAAAAAAGGAAAATATTTAGTTGATGCATCTGTTATACCACAAAGCAACACACACAAACAGACACACATACAAAACCAGTTCATTTTTTCGTGCAGAATTTGTATTTGTTTGTACATGTGCATGCATGTGTATGTCAGACTTGAGACAGACTTGCCAGAGTCTGAACCAGCCAGGGTTGGAGCATGTCCTTGTAAGCATGTAACATTCGTGTTAGCTATATACTGTAGCCTACATGACGACATTACCCAACCCGCTACCACAGATAGTGAGACACAGACACCTGTTAGAGTTTATAATTGCCTTTTTTACCATGGGCCGGGCAGACTTTCACCTCCGCTGTCTCAATCCTCACCATCCATCTCCCAGCCCCCTCCAATGCCATCTGCCTTAATCCTCACTGGACCATGTTCCATCCATAATCTTATACATACTTGCTTTCATTCTTCATCTGGGCCTTTTCACGCCATTATTGGTGTCCTCCCTCCTCACCCACATGGTTCCTTCTCCACCTAACCCATCGTGGTGTCCTCCTTCCTCCTCTCTTCCTGTTTACCTGTCTGCAGTGATTTTCCTGAACCCGAAGGCCAGGAACCTCAGCCACACCTACCCCATTCTGCCCTGTAGGGGTATACACTGTTTAATCAACCAAACAGACATAATGACTTAGGCGTGTTTTACACAGCAAGGATAGGTTTAAGTAGATCTTGAGGGCTAGCATTAGAACAACCCCTAACAAGAGTGAGAGACCCTGTCTCCACCATCTCACCCAATCTTCATGCCTTATTAATTAAGAAATGAATAGTTCTATATGCAAAATTCTAGAAGTCACATAAGAGATTATATAAAACCAAGATGGAAAACTTACGCTGTATATTCATAAGGAAGAACTGATTCCACTGAATCAAGCCGGTTAACAAACAGTTCTATCTCAGCCTGAAATGAGGAAGCACAGAATTAGAACATGAACCCTGAAGTCAGACACAGGTCATGCTTGGAACTGAAGAAAATGCTACATGCTTGAACTATTGAACTATTCTCCTATATAACTTTTACAGATGCAAATGTCTCCAATATTTTGAATGTTCTTGAAATTATGAATTTTCTAAAATATTAACTTTCTGAAGCATTATTGCACTTTTTTAAAAATGCTGACTTCCAAATTCAGCACTACGCTCTACAGCACAAAAGCAGTTTCTGGTTTTAGGGATGAAGAGGCGGTTAAGAGGGTGTACTACCCTTAAGGAAGAACAGAGCTCAGTCCACAGTGCCTTGGCAGTTCCGCTCAGGACACCTGTGTCTGCAGCTCCAGGGACGGGATGCCCTCTTGTGGCCTCTCAGAGCGCATACGCACATATCCACATAATCCCAAATAAAACATCTCTCTTATAAAGTAATTTCTATTACAGCACAACCAGAGAACTTGTCTCAATAAATGCACATTAAAAAAAAAAAAGAAAGTAATTTTGCTGGGTGGTGGTGGTGTGCACCTTTAATCCCAGTACTCCGGAGATAGAAGCACAGAGATCTCTATGAGTTCGAGGCCAGCCTGGTCTAAAAGTGAAGTCCAAGACAGCCATGGCTATACATGGCCATGTCTCGAAAGACAAACAAAAAACAAAACAAAACAAAAAGCTGCCACATTGGTTGGAGTTTTCTCAATCAACCACACAATGACTATAAGCCCTGCACACGTGCACTCTTCCTGGATAGATGAGCACGTGGTCTAACTCTGGAGGGGCAGCTGGGATCAATCTGAGAATGGCACACTACAAGCAGTAACAGTAAAGAAGTTTACAAAGACAGGTCAATACAAAGGTGAGGGAGAAAAGCTGACTCAACTTCCTACTAAAGTTTTCAAGTAAGCCATTTGCATCCTGAAATACTTTGGGTGCTAAACAAGATTTGGGATAATTAGTTGGGACAAGTCTCTTTACAGAGTTAAATCTGCTGTGGCTGCCTGTGGATGAGATCAAGTGGCTGCCAAGCCCAGCATAACCACAATGCCATTCTGACCTCACCAGTATTCAATACTTCTTAGCACCCCACCTCCCAAAAGCGAGACAGGATATGCAACGTTCAATTTAAACAGGCCAGCAGGGCTGACAGGACAGATCAGCAGGTAAAAGGCTGACAACCTGAGTTCAGTGTCCCGATCCCAGGGGGAAAAGGAGAAAACCCACTCCCGGTAATTGTGCCTGTCCCCTACTACTACTAAGGAAAAATTAGACATTAAACAGTTAAGCACATGTCAGTAGGGTAACAGTAAAACATAGCAGAATAGGATATAGACTGTAGGCCAGACTGTATGGGTTCCAAACCTTGTGTGATCATGAACTATGAATTTAGGTCAAATTACTTAACATGTCAGTTTCCTCATCTGCAAAATGGTGGTAATTATCTTGTAGGGCTATTTTAGATGACTGGTTGCCATTTCTAAAGTATCTAAACAGTGCCTAACACACTACTAAAATACAGACAAAAAGATTGATTCCACAGACAGGTAGAGTGTAATAAGATCACCGTGCTCATCCTAAATTCCTGAAGACACTGTGAGCCAGATGTGACCCGCTTCACAGGCAAATGCCACACTTCTACTTATGCAAAAAACCAAAACAACAAAACTAGGCTAAATCCCAGAACTGGGAGGCAGAGGCAGTTGGATCTCTCAGTTCATGGCTTACTCAGTCAAAATAATTTTCACCAAGACTGTCATGAAGACACACCTGAATTCAAATATTCTAACTGACATCTAGTCAAGCCAGGGAGAGCCAGTTTTCAGCTGCAGGCTTCTCCTGAGGGATGAGCTGTTACATTTTATGTTTGCAGCCTCACAACCCAGAACTGCGACGTAAGGCAAGTGAATCCCTGTCTGTAAGCACACCCCCTTCTCAACCTTGTTCTGGGAAGCTGGGCCGCCATGCTCAGTCCTCACGATGACTCAAGCTGGGTGTCTAGGCAGTTTCCTTTCCACCGGTGTCTGTGTTCTCATCTTAAGACTGGAAATGATAATCGTGGCTTCTAGCCGTTTTTGATGAGTTCGCCAGCGACATGGCCAAGGTTACAGCTAAGAGCTCAGCGCTGTGCAGTAATGCCCAGCACAGCTTCAACGAGGGGTGTCTCATCTGCACTGCTGGATGTGGCAGGGCTTTGGCAGCCACAGCTACTGGGCACCTAGCTTGCACTAGCGGGCCACTCAGAATGCGGTCAGTTAGCACAGCTGAAATACTCAATTCATAACTTGTGTAAATGGACACTGATGGCTTCCAAACTGGACAGCAAAGGAACAGACTATCATATATATATAATTTCTTTATACACTTCACTTTAGTCCATACTGGAGGTTGCGAACTTTTCCTCCAGACAGAGTTAACACTTTGGTCCTGGAGGGCCCTGGCTCTGTCCCTCTAGTGTAAGCCCGACAGCTGGTAGCTGAGGACACGCAGCTGAATGGCTCTAAGAAAATCAGATGTTCATGTAATCTTCTGTCATTATTAATATTATTCTTTCTTCCCCAACCACCTAAAAATGAAAACACAATGTGTAGCTTGAGTGACCTCCAAGACCAAGCAGTGAGCTGGGCTACACTAGTTTACCTGTAAGCCTCATTTTTAGACACTGCTTAATGTTCTTCAAGGGTCTGCACCACCATGTCCCACCTTCTGTCTCCATTTCCTCATCTCTGGTGTCTTCTTTGAGGGCTGACCCTTGAAAACCAAAAAGCTACTATCTCTTCAGTTACCTATCTTTATGGTGACAGCTGGTTTTCTTGGGACTTCACACTCTCATACAACACTCTCAGCAGATATGTTACCATGTTCAACTACAACAAAACTCAAGGTTCAAACACCAAAGTGTCCTAGAATAGAATGCCCGTGCTCCTTTTCAGTAGCCTCTCTGTACCTTCTTCAGAGATGTGTGCCGTACCTAAGACTGAGTGCTTGTCCTCAAGTATATGGTGCTTCTTTTCAAATATTCTTCCTAAACTTGTTCAAGACCAAATGAATTTACTTTATTTAGTCCAGTAAACTTAATGGACTCCATTTTGCTCTCATATAACGTTTATTTTTATTTCTGGAACAGGGTTCCACGTAGCCCAGGTTGGACTTGACCTTGAATGTCCTGCTCCCTCCCAAATCCTGGGTTACAGGTGTACACCATGCCAGGACTCTCATGTAACTTTTAAAAAGCTTCTGAAATTGTATTACTATTAACATTACATTTACTACAGACCTAACAGTACCAATTAGTTAAAACACTTTATGTTTTGCATTAACACCTTAATTAGCCTCAGGTGCCAGTCCTGAAAAAGAAAAAAGAAAAAAAAAACAAAAAACACTACCAGCCATCCAACAGTTCTCCACTCCCTTAAGCCGGCCCAGACCTTTTTCTGTATTCCAGTTTAAAACCACCTTAGAAATCAAGTTCACAGCCAGGCCTGCACCTTTAATCCCAGCACTCAGGGAAGCAGAGGCAGACAGCTCGATGTGAGACCAGCCTGGTATACAAAGTGTGTCCAGGACAGCCAAGGCTACACAGAGAAACCCTGCCTCCAAAATAAATAAATAACCAAAATAAACTAATTAATTAAATCAAACATCTATTGATAAAATAATTATTTGGTATAATACAATTATGCCAATTACTGAAAATGAAAGCAAATTTGCAAACTCATGAGTGGGGTGCTTGTCATTTTTAACATAAAAAAATAAATCCTAAACTGGGTATGTTGATGCACGCCTTTAACCCCAGCACTCCGGAAGCAGAGGCAGGTGGATCTTTGTGAGTTCCAGGCCAGCCAGGACTCTTCCAGAAGCCCCAGGTCAATCCCCAGCACCTCCATGGTGGCTCCCAACCATCTGTAACTCCTGTTCCACGGGAATCCAACACCCTCCTCTGGCCTCTGCAGACACTGCATGCCTGTGGTGCAGTCATGTTTGTGTATGTTAGGGAGAGGCAGAGTCTCTGTGGGGTTTAATGAGCACTATAATGAGTGACATTTGGGTAATGTGTGTAGAGTGGGGTAAATATGATGAAAATATATACAAGAGTGAAAATGTCATGTATATTATATACAACTATAAAAAGCCATTGTGGCTGGCTTTTTAAATTCCCGTGCTTGGGAGGCAGAGGGGGCCTGTGTGACTTAGAGGCCAGCCAAGGTGACACAGTGAAGAGTCTGTCCAAAGAAAAAGAAGAAAAGCCATCACTCTATGTAATTATGCTAATAAAAACAGAAGTATTAAAATCTTTTTTTAAAGGCAGGGTCTCATGTAACAGCATGGCCTGGTGCTTTATATTTGACTGTTATTATTTTGCTCCCTGAGATCAGGCTACTTCCCAGACGAGTACATTGTCAAATGTACCTGTCCTGTGTAAGCCTCCCTCTACCTAACTCAAAGCTGATTGGCTAATTAAAAAGGGCCTACACCTGGGCAGGGCAAAAGAGAAGGAGACGGAGTTTTGGGTGTCCCGGCTTGTGGTCAAGAGAGAAGGGGAAGCAGAGGAGATGGTGGGACAGAAGGATCGTGGGAGACACAGGCAGAGGAGAAAGGAAGCAGAGGAGACGGCGGGACGGTGTGGAAAGAAGCACATGGGCGGACTGGAGGAGCAGCCCAGATGAGCGTGAGCACACATTCATGGAATTAGGGATGGGAAGTAGCCCAGAGAGAAATGACTTCAGAGGTGGCATGGGAAGGGGGCTGGGAGATAACCAGACAGCTTAGGTGGAAGTATCTGCCCACCTGGGGCTTTCACTTACTTCAGGCTTTTTGATCTGGACACCTTTAGGCCCCTGCACTCAGGGGATCAAAGGCAAAAGAAGCTCTATTCAAGGGCAGCCTGGCCTACTAAGCAAGTCTAGGACAGCCAAGGCCACACACAGAAACCTCGTCTCGAAAAAACAAAACAATAAGGCTTTTCTAAAATCTATCAGGTGTCTATGTCTTTTATCGATTATGACAGCAGGTTAGATAATATCACCATGATAATTATGGGCTTTTAATAATAAACATTATTTAGCCCACCATTTTAAATATTTTCTACAATCCTTATGTAGCCCAAGCTGCCCTTGAGCTCAGCTGAAGAGTATCTTGAACTCCTGATCCTACACCCACTTTCAAACTGTCTCTGGCCATGTTACTTCAAGCACACACACAAAACTGAACGTCAAACATTTAAGTTGCAGAACCCTAAATCATGTGGCCAAGCGGGCCTGAGTCTAAGCTCACATTAATGTTTGCGCAGCAGATGACTCTCCCCAAGGCATACAGGAAGCACGTGAGCACACAAGTACCTGCTTCTGTACATCAACCCCACACACCAAGGGTACACTGAAGAGCCTGCCTTGACTCGTTGGGCCTATGGAGGATCAGCAAATGTTTATGCCCAAAACTCACTTTTAAGTTAGGAGCTGCACTGGGAACTGGGAGAGAGAAAGAAAACTTACCCAGGAAGGAAGGTGGGACCACACCCTTAGCCTTTCCCAGTAAGTTTGGCAAGGAAGACTCCATTCTTTCTAAGTCCTCCCTCCAAGTGCATATGTTATTCTCTGTCACTCAGGCCTAGCTGTGGTCACAACTGCTTTAGTGTTTCAGACACACAGTAAAGTTGTAGTGCTATGCAGTGCTATGGGTTCCTCCATGACCCTGTTCCCTGCTTTCTCCACTGCTATCCTGTCTGCCCCACCTGACAGCTACAATGATAGAAGAGACAACTCTGTACAAGGACAGCCCCAAAAGGATCTAAAACATAACACAACAAATATAAAAGGAAAGCCAACAAGATCCACTGCCTAATGTTAGAGACGTCCACAGTGAGACCGACTAGAGGAAGTCATGATTGACTTAATGTGGATGTGATAAAAAAGACTCTTAGAAGGAAGTTGTTAGACAGAAACTCAGGTTTACAACCAAAGTAGGGAGTGTTTTATTGTTCAGAGAGGTGATCTTTTTATTCAGGACTCTCATACCTCTGAAAACTCTCAGTTTTCGGTTTTAGGCTGCATCCAAGAATAGAAGATAAACCTGACCACTGACCCAGGTGTGATGGTATGCACGTGCAATCTAGCACTAAGGGACAAGAGGGTCAGGAGCTCAAGGCCAGCTTGGACTATACAAGACCCTATCTAAAAACACTCCCAACAGAAAAAACCAAAAATCTGACTATTTCAAATTTCTTTAATAGACCTCCAACTTCTTTTTGGACAAACACATCACATCTGGAGTCTCGGTCCCCAGGAGGCAGGAGAGGAATGCCCAGCACGCCCAGAGCAGCAGCAGAGCTGTGGGATCACCAGCAATCCTGGGCTTATCTGCTTCTTGGCTGAACTCTTACCGTCTGACTCAGTCCATGTTTGAAGGCAACTGCTCCTAAAATAACAGACACAGTTTATGAAGCGCTTCTAAAAGTAACTACCAAGAGAGGAAGGGTGATAGCATGACTGAGCTTTCACTTTATCAGGGCTGCTAGACTAATGCATTTGAGCGCTGCTGTCGTCAGCCACTAGGAGGCAGAGCTGGTCATTGTTCTCTGCAGCACAACAAACACAAGCTCCATTTTTTTCTTTTAATCTGTCGTGTGTGTGTGTGTGTGTGTGTGTGTGTGTGTGTGTGTGTGTGTGTGTACACGTGTACATGCCATGGTGTGCATGTGGAGGTCAAAGGATACCTTTTTGGGATAGGTTCTCTCCCATGTGGGTCACAGAGATAGAACTAAGGTTGTTAGGCTTGTTGGCAAGTGTTTTTTGAGACAGGGCCTCTCTGTAGTCCTAGAGCTCACTACCAGGCTGGCCTCAAACTCACAGACATCTGCCTGCCTCTGCCACCAAGTGCTAGGATTAAAGGGGTGCACCACTCCACTCAGCTGAGGACAGGCGTCTTTGCCGGCTAACCCACCCTGCCAGCCCCAGGAAGGAAAATCCTACTCTTTCCCCTTAGACCTTGGTCTCTATATTACATGTTTTGAGAACGTGTGCTATTTTATATTTTACTTCTCGGGTCTGAATAGACATCGAAGAGCCACATATTTGACAGTTACGAGAGTGAAAGAGAACCGTCTCTCTCCTCATTATTAGACACTACAAGGCCTCTCAGTCCATTTGCAACCTGGGCCAAAACTAACCCCCACACAGCAGCTGAGAGCCAAAATTTTTGTCTTTTCCCCCCAGGACTGAGGACTGAACCACTGAGCTAAATCCCCAACCCGGAGAGTCAAAACTTTTATGCTAAGTGGGGCCTGTGCAGGTCTGCTCACTCTGACTGGGTCTGACCAATCCGTACAGCCACACACCCCTCGGCGACAGACGGAGGCGACAGGCAGAAGCCTGGACTGTTACAGCACTAACAACTGACAGGAAAGGTGGAGACGCCGCAACAGCACGAGGGCTGCGCAGGAAGATGCTCCCGGGAACGGAACTGCGGCTCAGTGGCAGAACACTGGCCCAGCATTTCCAAATCCCCAACACTACAACAAAGGGAAAGGTGTTATCACAAGGGTCTGAAGAGTGGAACTAAGCTGGACCTGGTAGCAGGACACTCCCGTAAGCCCAGCACTAGAAACAGGTAATACTTGAGCTCAGGAGAGTAAGGTCCCCTCTCACCGTCCCAACCCAAGGATGAAGAAGTGCGCATTAGTGTCAGGATGCTGCTCAGGCATCCTGACGTTGGTGCCCAGCTCTCACACCAGTGGCTCACAGCCATGTCCCTACCTCCAGCTCTAGAGGAATAGGAGCACACAGGCACACTCCCTCACTCACTAGATAGGCTAGCAGGTAAAACCATGGCTGCTCTTCTAGAGGATCCAGGTATCCAGCATCTACATGGCTCTAACAAGTTGTATAATTTCAGTTCCAAGATACTTGATAGGAACTCCCTGGGTACAAGGCATACACAATACACAGACACAAGTGCAGGCAAAACACTCATACACAGAAAACAAAATTAAATTTACACTTAAAATATACAAATAGGGGGGTGGGACTGGGAGAAGATGAGGGAGGGTCTACAACTGTTACATAGTGAAATAATAAATAATAAAATAAAAGAAATAATAAAAAAAAACTTAAAAAAAAAGAATATGCAAATAGGAGCTGAAGAGATGGCTAAGTCATTAAGAGCAAGCACTGCTCTTCTACGGGACCTGAGTTCAATTCCCAGCATCCATTCATGTGGTGGCTAATTACCTGTAACTCCAGCTCCAGGGAATCTGACAACACTGCCCTCTGTGGGCACCCACCCTCATATGCATCTACACACAGACACACAGTTAAAAATAAAACATATCTTTAAAAAAAGAACGCACAAATAAGTCCTGCTAAATGCATTCTCATTACAGCAGAGGAAAAAAAAACTGGAACCAATATAAATGCCCAGTAAACTAAATGGCTTCATAGACAGTACACTGTTAAGAATAAACTGCTCCTGTCTCTAACAAGACAAGAATGCACATTTCATGACAACACAGCTATTTAAATGTATGCACATGCTATTATGTTAAACATGGCATTATGTTAAAAAAGAATAAACCACAAAACTCAGTATTTATGAAGGCTAAGATTATAAATCAGAAGTTAGGATAATTTAAATAGGATTTAATGTTCAAGTGACTCCCACTTCTCTGTTAGGAAATTAAATATAAAACTTTGTTGTTGTTTTTGAGACAATGTTTCTTTACATAGTCCCGATGTCTGGGAACTCATTATGTAGACTGGCGGAAAACCATGAGTTTACCTCTGCCTCCAGAATGCTGGGATTAAAGGTATGCCCAGCTATGAAGGGTTTACAGGACCATTTTAAAGGTAACAAAATAGCCAAATTCTCAGTCTCTCAAAATCCATACTGAGTTAATATAGGATGAGGGCAGACCATGCTGCATACATTACACTGCGCTATACTTGCTTCATTCAGTACAAAGACAGCATTTCCTCTAAGAAATCCAAACACCTCTCAAAGGAAACACACAGAAGCAACATGACTATTCTTGTTATAGAGTGGGAAAGAACCAGAAGAAAAACAGTATAAAGACCTCGCCATCACTTTTGTCCCCTTTGAAATGTGCAGTGCTAGGGCCTGAACACTTTTGCTCTCCCTCCACAGCTCCTGCATCGAAACAGCAGACCCTTAGGTAATGGCACCATAAAGGAAAGCCTTTTAGGGATGCCCAGGTCCTGGGGGCAGAGCACTCATGAATGGCTCAGTGTCCTCAAAAAATGAACTAAAGAAGCTCTTTCATCCCTTCCACCACAAGAAGACACGCACACATATGCACCAGGAAGAAAATGAGCCCTCACCAGACTGAATCTGTGGGCATCCAAATCTTGGCTTTCCTAGCCCCCCAAACTATGAAGTAAATTTTTCTGTTCAGAAGAGAGGGAAGGGGTGCTGGTGAACAAGCAGTTTACCCTAACTGCTTACTAAATTCTCCCCACCAGCTGGTGGAGCCGGGGGACAAGAGGCAAGCAACACCCCTCTTTCTACTGACCAAGAGAGTAACTGAGAACAAAGATCAAGCCCAAACATCCTGAAATATGATGTCTTGCCTATTTTATCCCCACATCTATCAAAGTTAAAAACCTCAAAGGATCTGAAAACTTTTAAGAACACTTAAACCACCGAGCTTGCAGGCCTCACATACATCTCTGCCATCTATCCACCTCCAATGCCCTCTGCAGCTTCCCAGGAAGATGCCCCTTCACAAACGGTTCCTCGGCTTATTTTATGAACATAACACACATTTGCTGTTAAATGGCACGGCCAAGTACTCATTTGTAAAGGTTGGCTACTGAAATAGTTAACGGAAAAATGCAGTGTGTCTTCAAGACTGGATCTCACTTTGGGTCTAAAGTCTCCATGAAGAGGCAGAACTTCTGCTCTGCCGGTAAGAAACACTGATGGACTGTGAGCCTGAGTGAATCTTATACATTCACGGGCACTGTTACAAAGACAGGCTCGTTTGTTTCTTTTTAAAACTGATGTAACCATGTCAACCCAGAAAAGCCGGCAAACCTAAAGAGAACGACAAAATGCCGTGAAAACTTTAATAGCCTCCCTAACGCTCTAAAACCACCTCGAAATTCACAACTGTAGTAAAGCTAACGGTCATAAAATAAACACCAGCTTCAAGAATTTCGTAAATAAGCCTATTTACAAAGTGTAAACGTTTTCTTAACTATTATTTGATCTGTTAAAGTTGACGATTTCAAGGAGACCCTCGATCCTCGAAATGGTTAAGTTTCCGTAACTTAACGAAATAATGGTGTACTGTGATGCTCTATACCTTGGAAAAGCTGGCCATCAGCTGGGAAACTGAAAAATGTGTGGGCGGGTGTCCTAAGAGGCCAACATTTTCAAGATGGGTTCTTCTATGTGCTTCTTTTAAGTGTTTAAAACATCGCAGAAAAACTCATGGGGGGGGGTCTCTTACATCTTTTATAGTTTTCTCTCTAATAACGTTTAAAGGTCAGGGGTAAGTGTCTCGACTAGTCTTTACTAACGCAGTTTTTACGAGGGTTAGAATGTGTCACAACGCACAGGTTAAGTAACCAACTGCTAATCCTGAAGTTAGATATCAAAGTCCTGGAGAATAAACCGTCTTAACCAAGAGTTCCAGGAAAGTACAATGAAATGGAGTTGCTGGAAGTTGTCGCTCGGCTGGGCGCGCCCCAAGCGGCAGCAGGTCACCCTGTACCTGCGTGCAGGCCGGCCCAAGGGCGCTCGGCACGCCGCCGGGGTCCGGGAGCGGTCGGGCGGGAGCAAGCCCCGCGCCCGCCGCCGCCCGCGAGGCGACCCCACCCACCGCTACGCCCCCTCCGAGCCCCGACCCTGCGCCCGCCCGCCAGGCCTCTCCCACCTTGCACTCGTTGCTCTTCTTCTCTTCCGTGCAGAAGTTGACCGGTGCCAGCCCCGGCAGGTAGAAGGCGCTGCCCGGGCGCGGGCCTGGGGCCGTCCCCAGCAGGAGCAGCGACAGCAGCAGCAACCGTGGGCCTGGCGCTGGCGGCGACGCGGGCGGCCGGGCGCTCATGCCGGCGGCTGTGAGAAGAGGGCGGCCGAGCCGAGGAACGACGAGGGAGGAGGTCTGGGGGCTCGGAGATCACCTCAAGGCCCGAGCGCCGAGAAGGCCGGCCCGCAACGGCTAGTTCCGGTTGCGCTAGGAGACGCCGCGGGCCCCGCGGCAGAAACCGAAGCGGGCCTCGACGGGGCATGCGCGGCACCGCGTGCACATGCTCAGTGCGGGCGCCGCAAGCGCAGCGGGCTGTTTCCGGGCGGGGCGGGGCGGGGCGGGGCGGGGCGGGGAAGAGAAGAGGCCGCGTTCCGTGTTTTCAGCGCTCCGGCCGGGCGACTTCCGCGTGCGCGCTTCCGGCGCAGGGTCTGGTTCAGTTCCACCTCGGCGCTTTGGAGCGTCGAGTTTCTCGGGCACTGCTCTTTTCCATTCTTGGGAACCTCC
Organism: Pachyuromys duprasi; assembly: GCA_028658305.1. NCBI lineage: Eukaryota > Metazoa > Chordata > Mammalia > Rodentia > Muridae > Pachyuromys > Pachyuromys duprasi. The sequence continues at coordinate 62,127,533 of CM053745.1, read as the reverse complement.
TCACTCAGGCGGTCAGCCCAGGGCTGGTGAACCAAGTCCTAGCTGACGGAGACGGGGTTGGTGCACGAAGAGCGCAGGGGCCACCTACTTGGTGCCAGGATAAGGAAGCAAACGACAGGAAGGATTCGTAAATCTCTAAGTAGCTCTCGGAGGTATCGGCAAGGATACTTCCTAAGCATCGGAAATGGTGGTACATTCTTGTGTGGGACGAGTGCACATAATAAACGTCTTTCGGGAAGAGATGGAACGAGGTAAATGGAAGCAGGTGAATGACTGTAAAGTAGCAGGAGCTTAATGAACAAAGACACGTCAAAGAAGACTAGAATGGCATCGTCACCTTTCGACAAGCTGCGTAGCTTCCCCATTGATGGGGATGTCTGTATCCGTTAAGTGCGCAAACGTGCGTGCGCAGCTGTTGCTTTTCCTGAGTATTTTTCGAGTTCCAAAGGCTATCAAGATTCTTGTCCGGGCCCTCAAGGTTTATAACTAACCAGATTTTCAATGGGATCTAGCACCCTGCAAAAAGAACCATTGGCATACCAGGAAGAACTAATTTGTACTGGCTGCGGTCGTAACTTTGGACTTTATGATCTAAATAGTGTCCCTGGGCATGTGGGTTCATCAAGGGAGGAATAAAAGGAGGAGGAAAACAAAAGGATGCTCATCTTCCGAAAGAATTGTAAAGATTAAATGTACAAAACAACAACAAAAACCCCATGGAATACAGGAGTGCGAGACGCTGACTTTTTTTTTTTTATAACAAAAAGGCAGTGAGGTGTGTCCGCACACACCCTCTCTCTCAAACACACACACTTGTTGAACTTTGGGCTAGGAGGGTAATGGCAACTTCCGTTGTCGAGAGAGGAAGCAGCTGTTGTCTCCAAATAAGGGGAGATCAACACCCTATTACCTGTTTTTCTGATACTACCAATTTGGCCTTCTCTGTTGCAGCCTCTCCCCAAACTTGTCCTATTTTTCTATCAGACAACGCACCTTTGCCTCAAACCTCACTCCCCAAGGCCGTGTGCTGCTCAACAATTATAGTCATTTGGTGGTCTCTAAGCTAACCACCCTAGGACCCTCTGCTGCTCTCCTCGGCGTGTACTTGTGCCAAGAGAGACGATACATGTGGATGTCCCTCAATTCCACCGGTGCTCCCCGGTATCTACCACTCTGGGGAACAGTCACACTTATTTGTGCACTGTCTCACTTCCCAAGAGCGCAGGGCCCGGTCTCTGCATCCTCCACCCCTACAGTAGGGGCCTGGAGAACAAGGGCGATGCAAACTAAAGAGTGCACGGCCCTGGCCGCCGCCGGACAGTTTCTCGATCTGGATTTGGGATCGCGGCCCTCCGGCGCTAAAGCCAGGTCTTCCAGACGCGTTTAACTCGCCCTCCTTCATAAAGCCAGACAAGCTCAAGGCGGAGAACGGCTTCCCACGGTGGCCCAGGCTACTCGGTAACGCCGGGCCACGGCGACCTGGAGGTTCTTGCCTCCCGCCCCCACCCGTCTCGAAGCTCTGGGCCAAGCAAATTAAAGGCCCGCACGACCCGAGGCTCTGAGAACGACGGCGACGTCGGGAATGGCGACGCGGCGCGCGCAAGGCGGGGTGGCCGACCGCTACTCCGACACGTCAGCCCGCGCCGCGGCCTCTCGGCTGGTGGGCGGGGCCACCCCGCTTCCGGATCCGTTGCCTAGGTTACCCGGGGGCGGGGCGGGGCAGGGCGGTCGGTCGAGTGTTGTCTTGCTGGCGGCGGGTCGGTGAGAGCTGGTAGGCAGGAACGAGTTAGGCGAGGAGAATTCCCTGCCCAACTGTGAAAAAGGGAATTTTCCTCTGCGCTCTCCCTGCGGATGGTGACGCCCCTTTCCTCAGGCTGCTGATAACTCTGGAGCAAAACCTGAGGAATGTCATTTTCTCCAGTGCTGCGGACTGCATTTGTCAACTCCAAGAAGCTGAGGAAAGGAAGGGGATGACTTTATTAATGGTATCGGAGTTTCATTAAAAAATGACGAAAAAGGTCCGAGGGGGCGACGTGACAGCTGCACAGTTCAATATACTAATGTCTCTGAGCTTTACACTTACATGATTAAAAATTTTATTATGTATAGTTTACCACCGTTTAATAAAAATCCAAAATTCTTTTTTCCCAGTCTCTGCTGAAATAATTTAGACGTTTGTCTTTCTGCGTTTCTCACAAGTTCGAGACAGCCTGAGCCCTGAGTTCAAGGACAGCTTGGACAACTTAACGAGAATGTCTCAAGAAGAAGGAGGAGGAGAAGGAGGAGGAGGAGGAGAAAAGGCGGGGTGGCTTAGCAGGATAGCGCTTTCCTGGCATGTGTTAGGTCCTGGTTTCAACCCCTAGAACAATAACACACACAGCAGCAAGTAGGAGCCAATAGAATCAGAACCTCTCCTACATGGAAAGACTTTGAGACAATACCAAGAAAATTCTTTACGATAAACCTTAGCAATCAACTCTACATTTCCTCATTGCTGTCCCAATGGTGCCTGTGGATCAAAACCTTTTTAAACTAGTCACTTTGACACAAGTGTTGCTGCTTGTTAAAATAGTAAACAATGTAGCCCTGGCGGTGCTGTAAACCAGGCTGACCTGACACTCAGGATCTGCCTGCCTCTGCCTTCCCAGACCTGGAATCAAAGGTGTGCGCCAACCTCACTACCACCACCTGCCACAGAACTTCTTCTTGGTTTGTTTAAAACTATCAAAACACTGAATTAATGCCAACAGTCAGTCTCACATTGGAACAGTTTTACAGATTTTTTAAATGATTCATCTTAAAAATGAGGCTGTCAACTGTACTATTAGCATTCTGTTTGCGTCCTTCTGTGACCCTAGGAATTGAATCTTCTAAATATACTTTAGCAATTTAACATATAATTAAAAATTCCTGTGCACAAACATGGAGACTCACAAACGAATGTATTTCAAAATGTCCACTAAGAAGAAAATGGTGAGAGACTAGGATAGTCTTATCACAAGGTTACACTGTCGGTGGTCGATAACAATGGCATGTCCCATCTCCTTGTCCACCAGATTATAAACTAAACTTTTCCTGAGTGACGTAAACCTACGTAAAGAGCATAACTAAAATACTTTAAGTATTGGTTTTATTTTTAGTCACATATCTATGTATACGGAAGGGGTGTGCAGATGTAAGCGCTGGTGCCAGAGGAGTCCAGAAGAGGGTGCTGAATTCATGGAATTTGAGTTACAGGCAGCTAGTGACACAGTGGGTGCTGGGAACCAAGTTCTCCTCTGCACAAATGGCAAGCGCTCTCAACCACTAAGTCACCTCTCTACAGCATAGAGAAAAATGTAAGGACTGGCACACCAAGTGTTGGCGAGCGTGTAGAACACAATCCTACACACTGGGAGTTAGGGTGTAACTCTGAGGAGTGCTGGGTCTATAGTTCACGGCATGGTGCTTGTCTTTCAACAGGATGCATATTTGAAAAATTTGCTTGGCATGTATATTCTACAACTCAGAAATTTTATTCTTCCCTCTAAAAGTTTACATACAAAAGATGTATTCACCAAAATAGAACTCAGATGTTCATCTTCAAAATGGATAATGAAATTATGAGATAGTTCTACAGTAAATCACTACATAGCGAAAGAACAGACTACTGTTTATTATTATACAACACCCAAGCATAATTGTAAGACAACACTTGCTTGCTTTTGTAAGATTCAGAAGTAGATCAGCTATGCAGCCACCTTAAAAAGGGAGATTTATTTTTACATCTGTGTTTGTGTATCTGTGGGTACCTCTGTATTGGGAATGTGTCACGTGTGTAGGTGCTCTCCGGGGCCAGAAGATGGTCCCAGACCCTTGCAGCTGGCACTGCAGGCAGCTGTAGGCCACGTGATACGGTACTGGGAACCAAGTGCTCTCAACTGCTGAGCCACTTCTCCAAGTCTCCCTTTGAGAGTCAAGAAGAGGCAGTGAGTAGGACGGTGGGAGGCTCCTGCATCTCCTTGCTCCTGATGCATGTCTGGAAGGAATCCGCCACTCTGGTCACAGTGAGTAAAACCTCCTGTCTTACGATTTCTGTGACTATGGGAACTCTTGTAAAGGAAAACACTTACGGTCAGAGTTTGTCATGGAGGGAAGCATGGTGGCCCGCAGGCAGACATGGCGCTGGAGTTGGAGAGAAAGACACTGGGCCTGGCTTGAGCATTTGAAGCCCCAAAGCCCACCCCAATGACACACTTGCTCCAACAAGGCCATACCCACCCCAACAAAGTCACACTTCTTAATAGTGCCTAATGACCAAGCATTCAAATAAATGAGCCTATGGGGGCCATTCCTGTTCAAACCAGCCAATACCTGAGACCATAGCAAAACTGATGGATTCATGTCATTCTTTTATAACTGATAAAGAATAACATGTGAAGTCAGTGAACCAACAAGCGAAATCAGTATACCTAATATGTAAAGCAGCATTCTCAGTGTACATATCAATCTTGAATATACACTGTATATTGTATAGCTTGGGATGTAGCCAAGCCGAGCCTCCCTCGAGCTTGGATTAGAGGTATGCACCACCATCCTGATTTTCAGAGTGTTGGAGATCAGAAGACTCAGGGCTGTGAGCATGTGGACAAACCCTCTAAAATCCGGCTTCACCCCAGCCCTGACAAAGACTTGGCACAGGCCAGCCTTTGTAGCACAGGCCAGCCTTTGTATTATATTTTTCTATGTGTGTATGTGTGCGTGGTGTGCTTGTCTGTGTGCATATTTGAATGTGTGCACATGCCTGTGGTTTAAAGGCACGTATTACCATGCCCAGCCACCCTCCCCTCCCTCACCCCTGGCTGTTTTATGTGGGTGCTGGAGTCTGAACTCAGGTCCTTATACTTGCATAGCAAGCACTTTCTCCACTGAGTTATCCTCCAGCCCCCTAAAAGCTTTTTAAGGGTACTCAAGTTAGGTTGAATTTTGCCATTTCATAGGTATACACGGAATATGCTAGAAATAAATGGGATATGCCATTCATGTGTTTTAAAGAAATGAATACAACATTTCTAAATTTTTTCTTGGACTCTTCTGGCTATGATTTCTGGGAACTTCTGAGCATTACTGGATGAATTTCACTGGAACAGAACGCTAAGCAAAGTTTTCAGAAAAGCGTTTGCAAAGAGAGGCAAAGATAAGAAGCACACAGAGCCAGACACTGCTGCCCATGAAGGACACAGGGGCTGCAGAGCACTGGCTCAAAGACCCCAGGCAGCAAGTCCCCAGAAGGAAACGCTTCAGAGTCATCAGGAAGCAGAACGTTTCTAGAAAACCAAGTGTCAGCTTAGAGGTGTCGGGAGCATGAAGGGTAACTGTGAGAAGCTTCCACGTGCAGCCATACCTTCCTTGAGTGCAATATCCAGAAGGGGTAAATGTCACTCTATCATGTTCATCCTCTACAGCTGCCAAACAAGACGTTTACATTTAGCTTTCCTTCCTCTTTTCTCTTTTCCCTTTCCCATCCTCACGCCTACTGATACAAGAACTGTTTTGGATGACTTTCAATCCCTTGAGAAGGTTCTGAAGTTCACTGTGTGGTGGTCTGAGTGGGAATGGTCCCACAGGCACTTTGACTTGAATGCTGTGCCATTAGGGAGTGTGGGTGCTTGAAGGGATTAGGAGGTGTGGTTTAGTTGGAATAGGTGGAGTCCTGTTGGAGGCAGTATGTCACTGTCTAGGGGTTTCAGAAGCCCAAGCCACGCCCAGAGTCTCTCTCTCTCTTCCTGCTGCCTGCCGGTCTAGATGTAGAACTCTCCACCACCATGTCTGCGTGCTGCCATGTTCCCTGCAGTGACGATAATGGACTAACCCTCCAAAGGCAGCCTCAATTAACTGTTTAAAGGGTTTAAAGGGTTGCTGCGGCGATGCTGTCTCTTCACAGCAAGAGGACACTGACTAGACACTGGGCTAAGTACTACCGTGTGGAGCAGCTGACTGAGCAGCACTGGGTGGGCTAAGTCCTGCTGCTCAGACAGGCTGGCCGGGCAGCACTGAGTGTGCTAGGTCCTACCATGTGGAGCGGCTGGCTGAGCAGCACACTCAGAGGTTGATGCTATTTAAAGGCTGTTTAAGGGCACTTTTGTCCTTAAACAAGTCTCCCAATGTGCTGCTTTTAGAGCCTCACACCCACTTCAGCCACACTCCACTGCTGTTGTGGGCATCACAGTGATAAAAACAGCAATGCAGTTGGGGGCGGGGATGGCTCAGTGGTTAAGAGCGCTTGCTTTTCTTGCTAAGAACCCAGAACCTACAACTTCCTGTAAGTCCAGTTCCAGGCAATGTTCTGAACGTTCTGATGCTCTTTGGCATTTGCAGGCACCTACATGCATGTGGTACACATAAATTAACAGACATACATGTCTAATAAACTTAAAACAAAAAAGCAATGGCAACACTCAACTTATTCTACGCCCTGTTGAGCTTTGGTCACTTCTGGGGGATGATTTGGCATTGCATATTCTTTAAATGTTTTATGAATACATAATCTAAAAACTAATAATTCTAGTTTTCATGATCTATCCTTAGGAAATAAAGAAATAATGTGAAAGAAATCTAGCTCAAGCATCACATAAACGCCAACAAAGGAATCTGCGGAGTAAGTGTGGCACTACAGCTGGCAATAGGGTGGCATCCTGTGGCGTTACAGGAGCATCTAGGAGAGCTGGTGACAGGAACGGGGTTTCAAACAGCACTGGAAAGTGAAAACGTACATCATGGAAGAGCATGCACATTTTGGCCCCAGCTTTTGTTCAACTGTTTTCAGGGCTGGAAGTGGCCCAGCGGCACAGCGCTAACCTGCTGTGCTCAGGCCTTGAATTCCACCCCCAGCTCTCACAAAAAGAGATGGGCTGGAAGAAAATATCTGTGAACTTTCAAAACAATAAAGAACTTGTAAACATATAAAGGTCTTCAAACTCTACAGAAATCCAGCACTCAGGAAGCTAAGGCAGGAGGACTGCAAATTTTAGGCCAGATTGCAGGCTACATGCTACAGAATGAGACCCCAATTTTTTAAAAAGTGAGAGACTTGAACGGATAGCTGTTTTAAAGAGGGTGTACGGCTTTTACGAAAAAAGCTGCTACGAACATGGTTGAGCATATGTCCTTGTTGTGTACTTGAGCACATTTTGGACATATGCGTAGGACTGGTATAGCTGGATCTTGAAGAAGTACTGTTCCTAATTGTCTGAGAAAGCACCATACTGATTTCCAAAGTGGTTGTACAAGTTTACATTCCCACCAGCAATGGAGGAGGGTTCTCCTTTCTCCACATCCTCTCCAGCATGTGTTGTCACTTGTGTTTTGATCTTAGCCATTCTGATGGGTACAAGGTGAAATCTCAGGGTTCTTTTGATTTGCATTTCCCTGATGACTAAGGACACTGAGCATTTCTTTAAGTGTTTCTCTGCCAGTAGATATTTCTCTGTTGTGAATTCTCTGTTTAGCTCTGTACACCATTTTTAATTGGATTACTTGATTTGATGCTGTGTAATCTGTTGAGTTCTTTATATATTCTGGATATTAGCCCTCTGTCAGATGTCGGCTTGGTGAAGATCCTTTTCCAGTCTGTAAGGCTGTCATTTTGTTCTGATGACAATGTCCTTTGCTTTACAGAAGCTTTTCAGTTTTATGAGGTTCCATTTATTGATTGTTGATCTTAGAGCTCTGAAAGACTCTATCCAGAAGGGTATCAAAGCAGAAGCTGAGACTCACAGCCAAACTTTGGGCTGAGTGCAAGGAATCTTATGAAAGAAGGGGGAGATAGAAAGAACTGGAAGGTTCAGGAGCTCCACAAGGCCTAGGGGTCTTTTATTACTGATACTCCAACTAAGGACCATGCATGGAGGTAACCTAGAACCCCTGCACAGATGTAGCCCATGGCAGCTCAGTGTCCAAGTGGGTTTCTTAGTAAGGGGAACAGGGACTGTCTCTGACATGAACTCAGTGGCTGGCTCTTTGATCACCTCCCCCTGAGTGGGGAACAGCCTTACCAGACCACAGGGGAAAACAATGCAGACAGTGCTGATGAGACCTGATAGGCTAGGGTCAGAGGGAAGGGGAGGAGGACCTCCCCTATCAGTGGACTTGGAGAGGGCCATGGGAGGAGTTGAGGAAGGGAGGGGCCGAGGGAGGGGACTATAGCTGGGATGCAAAGTGAATACATTGTAACAAATAAAAAAATAAATTTAAAAATGGTTGTGCAGATACTCATAAGTGCAGGAGATGACTGTTGTCATCAGAGACCTGAGAAGTGTGGATGAAGCTGTGAGATATAGAAGAGCATCACAATAAGCCATCCCTTTATTGTTAGTATATGCAAACAACGATTATTTTATGCCTGACAAAATGCCGTCACTTGCTTGTCAGAACAGCTGAGAACTGAGTGATGACAAGCACCACAGTCTCATGGAGCTGCAGAGAATGGAAGAAACGGTATAGGCTCTTTCTATTGTTGTTGTTTTTCAAGACAGGCTTTCTCTGTGTAGCCCTGTCTGTCCTGGAACTCACTCTGTAGACCAGGCTGGCCTCAGACTCACAGAGATCCGCCTGTCTCTGCCTCCCAAGCGCTGGGACTAACGGCATGTGCCATCACCACCCGGCTGATGCAGTTGCACTTATTATATGGCCTGGGAATCCCACTCAGGTATTTAAAGCCCTGGAGAAACTAAAACTTACCTGAGCACAAAAACTTACACACAAATATCTGTGGCAGTTTTGTTTGTAATCATCCTTGCTGGAAACAATAAGAATCTCATTCAAGCTGTATAATAAACTACAGTGTATTCGGATAATGCTACATTCATGGTCTTAGTTTGTTTCCTATTTCTGGTATAAAGACCATGACCAAAAGTAACTTGGGGAGGGAAGGGTTTATCTTACTGGTGGTTTACGGGTTGGAGACTGTCACCCTCAAAAGCCAGGACAGGAGCCTGGAGGCAGGAACTGAAGCTCAGAACATGGAGGAACAGGTGCTTGTTCCCCTGGCTTGCTGTGCTGGTTTGGGGGTGGGGGGGGGTGCATGGACTCATGTGTTTCAATGCTTGGCCCTCAGGAAGTGACAGTATTAGGAGGTGTGGCCTCATTGGAGTAGGTGTGGCCTTGGAGGAAGCTGTCACTGTGGGGCAGCTCTGCAGTCTCCTATGCTCGAGCTATACCCAGTGTGGCACACAGTCTCCTCCTGCTGCCTGCGGATCAAGATGTAGAGCTCTCAGCTCCTTCTCCAGCACCATGTCTGCCTGTGTGCCGCCATGATGGACTAAACTGTAAGCCGGCCCCAACTAAATGCTTTTCTTTAGGGTTGCCACTGTCATGGTGTCTCTTCAGAGCATGAAACCCTAATGAGGGCATTTGCTCAGCCTGCTTTCTAACAGTCCCCAGGGCCACATGCTCAGTGGCTTCACTCCCACTGGCTGGGTCTTCCTTTAGTGAGCAATCAAGAACATGCCTCTTAGACGGGTTTTCAGGCCCGCGTGACGGAGGCGCTTTCTCAGCTAAGGTTCCTCTTTCCATTTGACTCTAGCTTGTTATCAAGTTGACAAACGAACAAACGTGCAGACCAACGAGGGCATTAGTCAGTAATGAAAAGGACTGAGCATTAGTCCCGGGTGGCTACACACTCTAATCCACTCACATGAATTTTTTTCTTAGACAGGATCTCACTAAGTAGCCCTGGCTGGTCCGGAACTCTATATGATGAAGCTGAATTCAAATTCATAAAGAACCGCCCGCCTCTGCTTCCCTAGTGCTGGCATTAAAGGCGTGCACCACAGCTGATGGCACCGTGCTAATTCCATAAAAACTGTTGCCATCGGAGAGCAGGTCAGGAGCTCCCACTGGCAAATATAACTGACTCTAATGAGCCACCGTGGGGATAGTTTCTGGAGGAGGTTGTGGTACCGTTATTATGGAAATGGATTTGGGTAGGTGCCGTACTAATCTGAGTTCGAGGGCAGCCTCACCATATGAAGAGACTTTAAAAGTTGAAAAGTATGTAAACATATAAAAAAAAAAAAGGCTGGAAGACCACATACGTGCAAATATTCACAGGGATCAAGTCCAGAGCTCTGTGCAAGATAGACAAGTGTTCCACCACCTAGCTGCACGAGCAAATGCAAGTGAGTCCCTCCATGCTGAAAGATAATGACCATATGCCCCCCTTGTGACTCGACTTTGCATAGCTAGCTAATGTGCAAGTCTTTTGGCATGAGTGCACATGCAAGTATTTCTTGGTGCAGGAAACTTGCGTGGTGCCGGGGATTCTATCAGGTCAGCCTTTTGCAGACAATGGAATGTCTCTGCATTATTAGAAAAATGTCTTCTGGAACATTGTTTCTTTTACAGTTATAAGAACCACAGAACCATTGCCTCTGACTTCTTGTGCTGTGTTGTGGGCCAGAGCGTGGAGACCAGCCCTGGCTGCACCGTCAGGTTTGCCATTAGCATCCATTACCGTGCAGGCAATGAGATGGAAGAGTAAGTGCCGGTCCTCCTCCCTCTCCACCCCTGTGCAGCTAATGCTCTCATCAAGTATTAAACACCAGGAGGCAGCCGGAGGCTCCGGGGGCACTGGCCTACTTGATTTCACTTTGAAGGAAATCAAAGTTATGCTGGATGCAATGGAAACGTTGAACACAGAGGCCCTGAGGGAAGCGCGTAAGACAAATGTATCGGGATTACTCAGCTATTTCTTGCAGTTTTCGTGACAGAGTCTGGGATTCTGAGGGAAAGCCTCTCCTGAAGAACAGCTACCCCTGATTCCACTCAGTCCTCAGGGTCGCAGCCTACTTCACGCGTCCCAGTCAGAGTCACTGGAGAAAGGGAGACACAGACACTGGACAGGCCGGATGCTTCTCCCAGGAGCTCAGCTCACAGCAGACTTCTGCCTGCAGCTGGCAGTCTGGTGATGAGCAACTTCTTTGTGCCCCAGAGGGTGAGGCTGTTATCACACGAGGCACTTCGTATTTCTAAGATGGGTTTGCCTTTGACTCCCACAACAGTTCCAGAACTCAGAATGAAACCAAACAATTTTCTGTGCTGTTGCTCTACAGCTACTCCGACACACACTTAAATGAACCGAGAGGCTGGAAGAAACACACTTAGTTAGAACAGTTAAATCTGAGGCGGGGGAGCTCAGGACTTCGAGAAGACGCAGTGCTCTTAACCTCTGGGCCATCTCTCCAGCCCTGTTTTATTCTTTGAGGCAGGGTTTCTCTGTGTAACAGAGCCCTGGTATCCTGTCCTGTGGACCAGGCTAGCCTTGAACTCACAGAGATCCACCTGCCTCTGTCTCTCAAGTGCTGGGATTAAAGGTGTGCGCCACCATGCCTGGCTTGCCAGAAATCTTAAGGTTTGTTTAATTTTAAAAATTACATCTGTGTGTATGTGTGTGGGGTGGGGGCGCATGTATCCCTGGCAGGTCTGTAGAGATCAAAGGACAACGCACAGGAGTTCTTCCCCTCTTCCTTGTGAGTGTGGGGTGGTGCTGGAACACAGCTCATCAGGCTTGGAGGCAGATACCTGGATGCTCTGAGCCCTCCTGCAGCCCAGGTTTAGTAGGTTCTGCTCCCTGTGACACTTACTCTAAGGGAGGGTGGGAAGATGGCTTGGTGGGTTACGGCGCTGGCTGCCAAGTCTGATGGCCTCAGCTGGATCCCTGAGACCAATATGTTGGGAGAGAATGAGTCCTGCAAGTTGTCCTCTGACTTCTACATGAGCACTGTGTTACCTACACACACATACACACACACACACACACACACACACACACACACGCACACACAAGGGCACGCACACGCACACTTAAGCTAAAGATAGTGCACTGGTCTAGACTAGCATGCATGACACACTAGGTTCAATCCCCTGATCTACATATCGAGTTCCAGGACAGTCAGTTGTTGGTCCTTGCTTCACCAAGCTGGAAGGCCCGATGCTGCATGATGAAACCTGGGACTGAAATTCCACAGCAGAAGATCTCCAGCCAAGCTGGGGTAGGAGGTGTGGAGTAGGAGAAAAGATTTCCCCACAAATAAGTGTTGTACTCTTTCTGCCTAAGCTGCCAGCACCAGGCTAGATGGCAGTGAGGAACCCAGGGCTCCAAAGCCTGAGGCAGACGGCAACGGTGGCCTGGCCTGACCCAGAGCCATGGCTCCTGCAAACAGGCACGCGGCAGGCATAGTGGCATAGAAAGATGGCGGCAGCAATCCACACTGACGCAGAGAATGCCAGAAGCTCAAAGCAGCCATCAGCAAGTGGCCATCTGACCAGCAGCCAACCCAGGAGTTCTGCAGTGAATTTTCAGAGTTGGGGAGCCCTTCCTCCTCCAGAATAAATGATAAGTCTCAGGTGGCCGTGGTGGGGAAGTGAATGAGACCTTTATTTTGTGAATCAAGGACTTCTAAACCTTGGGCAGTGGGAAAAGCTGAGGGTGGATGTGTTTGAGTCACTGGGGTGGAGGTGCCAGGGATACTTGATTTACATGTAAAGGTTCAGCACCTTGGTCGGCACAAGATGAGCACAGAACTTAATCATCCTATGGGGGGAGAATCCAGGGACAGTTAGAGGCCACTGGCTGAAAGCCAAGATACCAAAACATCTTGTTAGCATAGGATGGGTTTCTCCAGGAATCCCCTGGTGCTTGCTGACCAGGAAAGAGTCGGGCCTGTGGTTTTCCCTGAGGACTGTGTGAAACTCCTTACAGGATTTGGGGTTCCCCAGATCGGGAAGAGAGAGCCCCACTGAGAAAGGGATCCAGTCCTCACCCTCACAGACCAAGCTCAGAGACTTCGACCTCAGCAGCAGAGTGCCCCACACAGTGAGTCACTGTCTTAAAAAATAACAACAAACCAAACCTCCAGCAAAACAAAAAACTACCACCCCACAGTGCACATTGAAGCAGCTGTCAGGTCGACTATGCCGCTTCTTCCTGCTGAGTGAACTTAAGTAGAAACATCTAGAAAGAAAGGAGGGATCTGGAAAGGAACCATGGACAGGGAGCCAGCGGGACCAGTGCAGGCAGTTCAGAGCACTCCCTACCCACAGGCCCAGACTTCAGAAGGACCAGAGCTGCATTGGGCTGCCTGAGAAACAATTCCCTTTCCTCCCAGGTGGCAGCATTTCCTGGGTGGAAAGCTCCCCGACAGGACAAGCTGAGGAAAGATGAAGCTAAGACAGGGCTCTTTGTCTTTGAGGAAGCCAGACAGAAGGATGATGGTAAATCAGCAAAATAAAGAGCAAAGGCGGCAGAGAAGAGACCTAGGCAGGTAATCTAGAGTATCCACATAGGTTTTAACGTGTGGCCAAGGTACGCAGAGGTTTGGCTTGAGGACCTGATGAACATGACCATGGGACCAGAAACAAGCCTGATGGCAGAGAAGGTTTTAAAGGCTCAGAGTGATAAAGATGATCAGAAACAGGTACGGGCACTGTGAATAGTGACAACCTGAGCTCAAAGCTCGAGGGCCACTTCACAGCTGTGGCAGCAAGTGCCTGAAAACCCAGGGTGGGGGAGAGAGGCGAAGACAGGGGGATTGCGTGGGTTTGCTCTCTGCCAGCATAAGCTACAGCTTCAGCTTCAGTGAATCCTGTCTCAAGAGAAAAAAAAGCACAGAGCAATAGAACAGGACATCTGCACACAGGTGTAACAGACACATGTGCACATGCGCACACACATACACTCTAAAGCAAATTTAAGTTCAAAGAGCAGTATGGAACATTCTCTGATTGCCAGAAAACATTTACTTAAAAAAAATCTTCCTTTCTTATTAATTCAGTTCTTACTTTGTTGCCCCAGCTGTTTCCTGACTTCAGGGCCCAAATAATCCTCCTGCTTCTGCCTTTCAAGGGGTGGGACTTGCAGGTGGCCCCACCAGGCCCATTCACTTCTGGGTTCTTTTGCATGGGTCTGCCCAGTAATAAAGTGAATATCCTGAGACTGAGGAGATTCTCACCAGCTGTGTCAGCTCACAACAGAACTGACACAGAGTAGGGGCACAGAGCTTAGGTTACTTGAATGACCCGGCTGTTTTCTTATTGCTTTCCATTCTATTTTAAAGGATGTTGCTTGTTTGTTAGTTGGTTTTCAGCTTTGTTGTTGTTAGATCACACACATAAACCGAGTGTGGTGTGTTTCTGGACTTGTGCAGGATATTCCACACGTGACACTGCCATTGGCCTCTGGGACTCACAGTTATGGTTATCATGAGGCCTGAGAAAGTCTAAAAAATAATTTTCAGTAATTTAAAAGCAAACATCCCTTATGCCACTGCCCAGGCCGAAGACGGGCACACAGAATACCAGGTAAAGCTCAGATGCCCAAGATGGGCACACAGAACACCAGGCTAGAGTTCAGATCCCAAGATGGGCACATAGAACACCAGGCTGGATCCCAGGACACCAGGTGGAGCTCAGATGCCCAAGACCAGCATGCACGGACAGACATGGACACAGAAGGCACCTGCACAGGCTTTTTAAGACTCCTAGGACATGCTGCATTGACTTGGTGGTGGGCCTGAGCTCTCTGCCTGTGCCCCAATCCCAAGTCTTCCTAGCTCCCCACAGCCCTGGCCCCCAAGAGTGCTATCATAGTAAAAATGGAGGAGGAAAAGGTGAGGAGGAGGAGGAAGACAGGAGGTGGCAGCAGATGAAAGGACTAAGATAAGACTTCAGGTGAAGAAGCGGAATTGGGAAACACTGGATAGGGGAAAAGCAGTCCACACAAACAGAATCTGCCAGGTCCCTGGCTGCACTGTGGCATGGACTCATCTGCAGTGAAAATTTGCCTGCAAGAAATACAGTAATTTGTGCTGGACAAGCAAACAAGCAGATTCTAGCAGAGACAGGTTTTCTAAAGAGAAGCCGGAGAGAAGGCCTGGGATTGCAGCAGTGGGCAGACGATGTGGCAAGGCCAGCCGTTAGAGCAGGGCGTGGAGGCCCAGGAAGATCCAACACAATGTCTCATTGTTGGGAACAGGTTTGGGGGACCTGACTGATGCCCCATAGCAAAAAGTTTCAGCCAAAGAGCGACCTGCAGACTGAAACCTTTCACTCAGCACAGGAGATTTAATGTTCGAGATTTGACCATAGACAACTTATAAAGATTTAGAGTAGATGGGGTGTCCTGAAAACCTTGGCCACTGATCCAAAAAGTGCTTATTTCATG
This sequence comes from Pachyuromys duprasi, assembly GCA_028658305.1. NCBI lineage: Eukaryota > Metazoa > Chordata > Mammalia > Rodentia > Muridae > Pachyuromys > Pachyuromys duprasi. The sequence continues at coordinate 62,112,334 of CM053745.1, read as the reverse complement.
GAAAATGTTTATGAATCTCCGCTACACACAGTGTAATTAGTGGCTTAAAACAGAAAGGGGAAATGTAGTGAGAATTTTGTAATTTGGGTTTCTTTAGAAACATACAGAAATGTTATGGGAATGTGTTTTTGTTTTAATCCCAGCTGTGGAGCTGAAAGGCTGCTGCCCCCCAGCTGACTCTATGCCTCATGCTCTGGCCTGGGCGTGGCTTGCCAGCTGCAGACAGTTTCTGTGTGTGACAGTTGGAATTCTGGGAACTTTTCAGAGGATCTGTAAATGCTAGATCCCGGGTGCTGCCATGGGCTGGTGGTTGGATGCTGTGGGTTATGGCTTGTCAACTAGTCTGCACAGAAACGAGAAGAAATAGATAACCTGACGGTGAAGACCGAACTTGTCTCAAGGAACTTGACACCTTAATCAGCAGAAAGCAGTCTAACGATAACGTCACCCCCTTTGCCTTCTTCCTTTTTTCCCTCAAATCTAGTGGTGGAGGGTGGAGAAGGGTGGAAGGGAGAAGGGAACCCACAAAGCAGCCAGAACAGCAGCTGCTGGTCTCTTACACACAAGCCAGGGCCTACTTGGCAAAGGAGATGAACAGTTATCAACGGATTGGACTATCCCAATGACTCAATTTCATCTTTTTCTGTCTCACTAGAAATGATCTTTGTTCACATGATGAAAGTGATTAGTAATACTGATATGTGGGTGGCACTGTGTGTACTGAAAAGAACCCACTCAATAAAAAAAGGTATTTCCAGAAGGTACTTCATATTTTTGTCAGGTGTAAGTGAGCTCTTCCATGTACTGTGAGCAGCAAACAATTACATGATATTTTATACCCAAGAGGACTTCAGGACACAATGTTTAAAGAATGTTTCTTCAAATGTAATACAATCATCACAAGCACCTACGGGAGAGAGCGGCCTGGCCTCACACAGGAAACCACGCTTAGAAGTTTCGAGTCTCTCCATCACCCTTTTGCAAATGTGGTCCTCATGAAACTGCAGTGAAGCAAGGAAGTAACTGTGACTTTGCAGAAGGCGGGTGCTGTGAGCCCTGGGGCAGCTTACAGCTGTGGGTTAGTGAGTTTTCAAGACACCCAAGGTACTCTGTGCACTTGAGACAAAAATACTACTTCTAAAAGGATATTTTCTTTCTTCCTATAATGAGCATTTCAGAATAAGCTTTGTTATTTGATGCACAGCGTTTTATTTAGCTAAAAGATTTTGTTATGCAGCTAGCCAACACCCCCCACCCCAACACTGTTACTTGTAGCTCAGGCTGGCCTGAAGCTCACTAAGTAACTGGGGCTTTCTTTGAACTCCAGATCCCCCCTGCCTCACCCTCCTGCATGTCCCTGCCTGACTTCCCTTCTTTCTTTCCGGAGCCTGACCTTATTATAAAGTTGTAAAGAAAGGCAGTTCTAGAAAGCCCAGCCTTTTGAAGGGTGTCACACAGCCTTGGGGGAACACAGCTGGGGTCATCCTGTTTGGGCTGACTCATTTTAGCCTCCCAGCTGTCAGAGAGCCAGTGTTTGCTTGCGTTGATGAACTTTCTTATTGACTTATACATTGTGGGGTTTTTGTTTGTGTGTGTGTGTGTGGTTTTTTTTTTTTCATTCACCACCTGTTTGTGGGTAGCTTTTATGACTAACATCAATTCCTTATTTTACACATTAACTTATATTTCACACTTGATATTTGATGAAGGAAATTGCACTGTTCTCTCTTGCCCAAGAGCGGCAGATCCTGGCAGTAAATGGCGCTGTGCGATAAGCCAGAGGTAATAGAATCACTAGAGGAGTGAGCTCTGAAAAGGCAGCCAGTTACCTAAAATTAGACCAAGCCACACTGCAGTTAGGTCAGTCCTGTTGCTAAATTGCCTCCAGCAAGCCAAGCATGGACTAATACTGTGTTCTAGAGAATTAAACACAAAGCAAAGCCTTTGTAACAGACAAGTGCAGCACACCCCTAATGTGTCTGAGCCCCCCTTTTGCTTTTCTCAATTACTTTTCCAGCTTGGGAGAGGATGGAGGACAGCTACTTGAGGCACAGGAAAGATGACCCAGATTTAAGAACTGTCCTCCTGAATAAACAGCTGACCCCTTAGGCTCACTCAGTGATGTCTGAGAAATTACCAATTTTATTCCGGGACACAATGGGGAGACTAGTTCCCAAAACTAACAGCTGGTTCTCAATGCCCTATTTTTTTTTTTTTTAATCGCGGCCTGAGGACCTCAGCAGAAAGCTCAGGCATCCTGGAGTTTCAGCTTTGCCATGTAAAGGGCAATAAAACAAGCAATGTGGAAGCCCTGGATTGCAAGGTCAAACAGGCTGCCGCAATTCCCTCTCAAGCTTTGTGAGTTCAGCCTATTACAAGAACTTTGCCTACTTATCCGACACCTGTTGGGGGGAATTTTTGAGACTGGATTCCATTTAATAGGAGGTCTCATGTAGCCCAGGCTAGCCTCCAACTTCCTACGTAACCCAGGCTGACCTTGAACTCCTAGCTATCTTGTACTCTAGGTTGGCACCATCTATCAATTTCTAAGAGGAATTTTGACAACTGCATCATAATTAGATATAACACTTGTGGTATGTCCTAGTTTGCTTTCTGCTGCTGATAAACGCTAATCAAAAACAGTTCAGGGCGGGCCGTGTTTATTTGGTGTAACATGCCTTGATCAGAGCCATCACTAAGGGGAGCCAGGGCAGGGAAGCCAGCAGGAGCAGAGAGCACACAGCTATGCTGCTTACTGACTTGCCCCTTAGCCCCTGACTTGCTCGGCTACTTTTCTTACACAGCCCAGGACTCCCTGCCCAGAAGAATAGTACTGCCCACAGCGGGCTGGTCTGCCACATTAGTCACAAACTGAGATTCCAGATCTGGCGGAGACAATCCCCCAGCTGAGATCCTGTCTTTCCAGACAGCTGCAGCTTTGTCAAATTGGAAAAAACCTAACAACACATAATGCCCAGCAGGAGGAAGAGACAGGAGGACCGGTGAGCATGGAGGCCTATGGCCTAAACAGCAGCAGCAGCAGCAGTAGCAGCAGACACCAACTCTGCATTCAACGGGAGGTCCTGCCCTCAACAGAAAGGCCCAGAGTAAGACGGGAAGGAGGCAGACGCTGCGTTTGGCCTCCCTGTGTGCACAGGTACGCGCAGTGCACACGCGTCTCTCTCACGACTGTGTAAGTCGCAGGTATAAATGAACAAGGGCCCATTTGGGTGAGAATGGTTGAACATCTTAAGCTAGTTTTGCTTTACCTTACACTTGGACAAAGGGGGAGAAACACTCTGTATTTCTGCAGCACCACAGGGCGCCTGAGGGAAGTGAGTGAACGCTGCCTTGGAACACCAGGCCGGCACAGGGCGTTTGCCCACAGGGGATCCAGAGCGACCACTCCTCCTGCAGGGCCTGGTCTAGGTCTGGGATGGTCATGAGTGGAGCTGAGAGCTTTTGGAATTGGAGCCGGTTGTTGAGGGGTAGATGGCAGGGCAACCCCTCAGGGTGTCCTGTCTGGGGCAAGAACATTATTTGGTTGGGAACAGACATCTGTGAGTTAGCAGCTGGGTCTGTACCATTTCTGCACTGAAGTCACTGGGTGGTCTGTAGCCTCCGATAAGGGGATAAAAGCGGAGACTGAGGAGACTCCTGACAGGAATGGTCACACGCCCCGCACAGGGAAATAGCTGGGCAGCGGCCCGGCGTCTGTGCACACGCCTGTGGTGAGGAGGCGCAGCCTAAAGGTTCCCAGGAGGGGGACGGGCGCCTGAGCTCCCTGCCGGCCACTCTGGCTCCCAGTGGAGCTCTCTGGCCTTTGCTGGGCGACAGGGACGAAGGAGAGGTTTGGAACCTGGGAGGCACTCAATCCCCAGGTGCCTTTTAGTATTAGTATTTTCCTGCTAAACACACTTGTGGAAACACAATGCTGTGCACAAGGTCGGGGTCCAGGACCTGAGAATGCCCTGGGGAGAGGCCGGCACCCCGAAGCCTGAGCCCAGCCCCAGTTCCCATTTCACATGTGAGAAGGCTTCAATCCCAGGACACAAGTGTCCTCAGCTCGCTAAGTCGCTGTTTTTATAAACACACTTTTGGATCTAGTTTGCCTTAGTGCGTAGACCAGGTGCTTGTTTCTAGTTTAAGATCATGCTATGAAAATGGGGTGGGCTGGTAAACAGAAATGGTTTAAATGGGGGTGTGGAGGGTTAGCCAAAATAAGGACTTATGGGAAAAGGCATCTGGAAACCCCTTACTTGGCAAGGCATGGTGCACACGCCCTTAATCCCAGCACTCAGGAGGCAGAGGCAGGCTGATCTCGGTAAGTCTGAGGCCAGCCTGGTCTGCAGAGCTTTCTACGTCAGCCAGGAAGACATGGTGAGACCCTATCTTTAAAATATAGATACAGCTTATAAAGTAGAAGCTCTTTTTCCCTTTTTAACTAAAAGATTTCATTTTAAAACATTTGAATGGAGGTGTCCTGCACAGAGGGTGCAGTGCCGCTCTCGGAAACCACAGGTTTTCAGATGAAAATCTGAGTCTCCTGTGATCTGTCTCAGAGGCCCAAAATCGGCACAGGCTGTCACCGCCCTTTGCCATGTGCTAGAACCAACTGGTCAGACCTTCCTGCTGAAGATGCCACACGCCTCGTCCATGGGACACAGAGGAATCGTGCTGAAGCTGAGCTGGGCACTTCTTCCCTGCTGCTCTCCTTCACAGCGCTGGGCACTCCGGAAAGGCCGCCCGGGAGGATGGCAGAGGTATAGCTGTCAACGCCGAGAGCTGCACTAGCTCCAGGCAGGGCACACAGCAGCTCATTGGTCCCATGGCTTTTCAGAGGGCGCGTGGCAACTTTATGACTGACTTGGAGGGCTGCGGTACTGAGTACTCGGTGGACATCTGCACCACCCCTCTGTGGCACACAGAACACTGCTGAGGAGGGGGCAGAGGGAATGTCAGAGTCAGGGAACGGAGAGGAAGGTGTGAAGTGCAGACTTCTGGAGAGAACAGTCACCAACTCCAGCTCCAGGAGATGTGATGCCTCTGACCTCCGTGGGTACTTGCACTCATGTACAAACACACACCCACACTCCCACACAACATGCACACAATAATTTAAAAAAGTAAATAATAAATCTTAAAATAATTTAGAATAATGAATTTAAATTAATAAATCTTGAAAAATTAGAAAGACACCTTTACCAAGTAAAACGGACCAAAGATGTCCATAACATACAAAGATCCCCACAGCCAATAGGAAAACATCATACAGTTAAATTGGGTGTGGAGGATCATACCTTTCATCCAGCACTTAGGAGACAGAGGTAGGGAAATCTCTGAGGCCAGCTGGTCTACATAGAGGGCTACACAGAGATTCTGTCTCAAAACAAAGAAAAAAAAAAGCAACAAAAGATATAGGTAAAGAATATCATAAAGCAACCTAGGAAAAAATTTTTACAATAAATAAATATAAGACACTATCCTTGCCCTCAATTTCATTCTCATTCAAGAAACTGGTTATTTTTTGTTCATCTGATTAGTAATACTTTAAAGTAGATTTAAAAATAGATAATATTCTGTAATCCTTGGCAAAATGTAAGGTTAATTGGTCTTCTGTCGCATGGAGGAAGGCGGACTATGAGAGCATCAGTGGGTGAAGGTACATGCTAGCAAGCCTGACAGTGAGCTCACACGAGAACCGCTCTGCAGGATGTCCTCCTGCACACACACCGGAACACACAGACACTTTATATGACAACCCCAACCACATTTAAAAGAGAACTTTTCTTTAAGGGGAAAGTGTGTTTCAGATTCAGAGGCTCAGCCTGTGAGGAGTTTGCCTGTGGGGCCCGAGGCGAGGAAGTATGGCCGCAGCTGCACCTCCCGGGGCTGGAGAGCAAAGCAAAGGGACTCACAGACCAGTGTGCGGTGGTGTCTCTCCTCAAGGGTAAGCCCCAGCCCCCTAACCTCTTCCTCTCGAGGGCCCCGCCATCTCTCAACAGCGCCAACTGCTGGGAATCAAGCCTTTAACCATGGGCATTTGGAAGATCCCAACTTGAAGGCACTTGTGCTTACTTCCCAGGCCAAGGTCCCCTGATGTGACCGTGAGGAATTAATCCAGGCTGCTCAGAGGGTCCGCAGCAAAACTGAGGCTTTGACAACTTCATTGAGAGCAATCAGACTTTTTTATTCCTGATTCAGGGTTTCTCTCTGTACCCCTGTCTTGGACTCACTTTGTAGTCCAGGCTCACCTTGAACTCAGAGATCCATGTGCCTTTGCCTCCCTGAGTGCTGGGATTACAGACGTACAGCATTGTGCCTGATTTAGAGCAACCAGACTTTTATACTTTTATCAGAAACAGAATAAAATGGCAATGGCCAAGGTCAATCCAGCTGTTGCCAGATACAGTGGCATGCACAAGTTACACAGGGGACACAAGATCAATGTCTAAAAGCACTTGTCTGTCAGCCTCCATGCTCTCCTGACTACTAGAGGGAACACACAGAGACACACAGAGGCCTGAGCACTTCACTGCCCGGGAGAGTGTCTCTGTGTCTCAGGAGCGCCCCAGGAGCCATGGACCTGAAAACCTGTGATGCATGCCTCCAAAGGCAGCTAGGCCAGGCCAGCTCCCTGGTCCCTGCACCAACGAAAACAAGGCACGCGGCTGCAGTCCCCACAGCTGCAGAGCAGAACTGGAGTTGGTGGTGGCTGGGAGTTCACCACGCACTCAGATTGCAGTGATGCTTGAAGCTTCTGTGAGGAGAACATATTCATGTGTCAGTTAGTAACAATGAGCAAACTGAAATGCCTAAGAATAAAACAAAACAGTACCATTGGGTTTAGAGTATAAATTCATAAAAAAATAACACAAATCACCAGCAAAGCCACCTTTTGCTAGGGAAAACCATTTTAGTGAGGCCATGGTAGGGAATGCCATATTTAGATGCTTTATTCTAGCATTAGAATCCCATAAAATGGTGTTTTATGAAATTCTCTCCAATATAATAGCATTAGCTGACTGACATCCTCGGAAGTCCAGTGTCGAAATACACCTGCTTACAAAGTTATTAGGGGAAATATGATAGAACACTCAGCCACCAACAGATGCCAATACAAAGGAAACTTCTAGACTAGGCGTGGAAGCAACTTCCGCTGGGGCGGACACCTTCATGCCCAGTGGCCCCAGCTGCAGCAGCTGCTGGAGTCGGAGCAATAACTTTGGGCACATCAAGAATCTCTGGAATTTCTGCTCGCTTTTGCCTCCGAACTGTATAAGAGCTAGAGTCAGCGATGTGCGCTCCTGTCTTCTTCATCAAGCAGAGCCTCCCGAGGCCAGGCTGCCTTTTAAGAATAGGCTCGCTCAAAGGCCCTCGCCAGAGCTTTGCAGACTTCCCCCCTGGTGCCCTTTCCGGGCTGCACTCTCCTCTGTTAGCTCTGCTCTATTATTCATTTCAAACATCATGTTCATTTTCCCAAGTGCCCTGGGTCCGGGATGCTTTCCCGTCCGTTTGTGTGTGGATGGCTCTCCGGCACTGGCGCTGTGCCGCAGAGTGCTCGTAAGAGCAAAGCTGCCTGGCTAACAGGTACAGCAGATTCAGAGCAAAGCTACCTGGTTAACAGGTACAGCAGATTCAGAGGGGCTGAGGCCTCCTGCGGCCTTTAGAAAACGCCCAGAGCTCTCTGTGTGAAGAAAATAAAGCCCACACTGGGCAGATGACCTGTCCAGCTCACAGCTCTCAGTGTCTGGCCTGTTTCCATAAACAGAGCTGGACTCACTCCAACACCACCTCGGGCTGGTTTACAGGAACCAGGGCACTCGTGACACACAGTCAAAGCAGGAAGTGGGATGGGGGCTCCAGAGCTTGGTCCTCCTGTGGGATTGGGAGGAACAGACCAGAACTGGATCTGACGAAAACCACTCTCTCAGGTGGGTGTGTCTCTCTGGGTCTCTTCCGACGGTGTAAAGCCAGCTCTCCTGTGAGCCCATGGTGGCATCGGTCCTGGTCCAGGCCTGGACCTTAACGGTCCTGAGGGTTAGGTCTTCCAGTATGACAGGCTGACGGGGTTTCTCCCTCTCTATCTGGATGTAGGGGGTCCCTGTGTCCCTAGGAAGATTCTCTTTCATAACCCAAGCTGTGGTACAGTGAAAAGGACATCTCCTTGGCAGGAGGGTGGACCATCGCAGGACAGCACAGAGAGGAAGGGGCTGAAGCTCCCTCTCCAAGGCAAGAGAGCCACAACCCTGCCCCCTTCTGTCCTAGCCACCTAGGAATCAGGGCCATGAGGGCACAAAGGTTCAGCAGGAAAGCAGTTTGACTATCCGAAGTCAGGTTAAAGAGAATCCTTCCACTCTGTCTTTCTCAGTCCCCAGATTTCCTCTATGGGGTTAGAGGTCTATCTTCCAGGGAGAAGAAAGAAATCTGATACCCCATTTTAGGGACCCAGGTCAGACTTCTCTTTTGGGTGTCAGAGGTTCTGTGGGCAGTACATCAGTCATTCTCTGTGGCCTCCTTAGTCAGCAGCAATGAGCCCAGGGGATGACAGCAACTACATTGACAGACATTGGTGTGGTGAGGTGACTGGACAGGGTCCCTTCCAAACAGGCCCCAGGAGCTGGGCAGGGACTCTCCAAACTAGGTCTCCTGGTTGGAGCCAGCGGGTGGGAGGAGGTCACTTACATACTGAGCAGGGAACTTTCTGGATACTTCAGTCTAATTCCAACAGATCTGCACTGGGGGCTTGGTCAAACAGTGCCACTGATGTTTTTGAATACATGTGACAACCAAGTCCATGTTAGCTGACAGTGTATTGTATCCATCCTCGGGGTTGGTCAATTCCAAAGCAAATGTGGGTTGGCTGGCCGGGTCCAACCTGAGGCAGAAAAAAGCAGCCTTTACATCCAGGACAGTATAGGTCTTCCTCTGCAGCAACAGGCGTAGGGGGCACAGGGCCTGGTACTGTGGTGGGGTTCCCCTGTCAGTTGACCTCTCTCACCTCCTGTGGGTTCACCACAGGAAGCAAGGGAGTGCTCCGTGCACAGTGGCAGTGAATGAGGACTCCTGCATCCCTCGGAGGCGGCCTGACTTTGCTTTCCTTCCTCATGGCTGGGTCCTCATTTGGAGGTATTCCTCGGGTAGAGAACAGTGGACCTGAGTGTTGGGAAGGGCTTGGCCCGAGTCTAGCTACAAGGGCCATGTTCTTCCCACAAGAGACAGTGGCTCTGGGTTTTGCCCTCCAGTCAGTGTGCATGGGAAACCTGGCGTGAACAGGAGGGCGTGAGCTGTAGTACCTAAGCCCGCAGTCCGGGAGGCGTCCACAGAAAAAGGCAGTCTGGCCTGTCTCTCTGTGGGCTGCTGTCTGCTGGGCAGTGAGGAGCTCACGGGGCTCTGTCGGGACAGAGCAGGGATGCTCCAGTGCCCACCAGGAAGCGGCAGGCGTGTCCCCATCCTGCGTCATCCTGGGTTCCCAGGGGTTGAGCTGCAGAGAGCCCCGGCCCAGCGATTTTCACTGAGCTGAAGAATGAGCAGCTTTTGCTGTCTTTTTCCGTTCTGTTAGGACATTCACTCTTCCCTTCTACTTACAAGAGGCATATTGGGGTCTATTTCCCAAACATTTTCTTGCCCTTTCTCCTGGCCTGTTTCTCCTGTTTCCTCTCTTGCCTGTCTCCCTAAGAGCAGAAATCACCACATATGAGTTTCTTTTCGTCTGTCTTGGGCTGAACTTTGGTTGCTGTAACTTTCTGAGCAATTTCAAAAGTTGAGACAGACTCAACCCCTCAAACCCTCTAACTTCTCGAGCCTTCTCCTTATGTGTGGCTGGCTGGTTCTCCAGGGCATCTGTGTCGACGGGTGCCAATACTTGGTATGTCTTCAGATACCAGTGGGCGATTCTTCAGCTCCCTGAGGAGCCTAACTTACCCTGGATAAACTGGTGGCTTTTCTGGCTGCTACTTTTAGTCTCGATAACAGTGTCTGGTGAAATGTGTCTCAAGCCCCACTCAGGCTGGTGGGCAGGAAGTTCTTTGTTGGGGTTTCCGTGCCTGACAATGATCCCTTATCGGCCCATCCTGCTTCACTTACTCCTTGGCCAGCTGTGAACAAGGTGACCCAGAACTGTTGACAGTCATCCCAGGTCAGCTAGAGCATGTTGAAGAGACTGAAAGGGGCCCAGGACTTCTCAGAGAAGACAGGTTTGTGCCTTCCAGTCATGTAAGTCACTGGTAGGTAGGTGAGCTATGAACGGGGCTTGGCTGGCCTCCTCCCCACCCTCATCTGTATGTCTGACTTTCCATGAGTGTGACCACTCCTGGAGTGCAAGGAGAAAGGGGCCAGGTAAAGTAGAGTCTGGCTTTTGTCCTGTGGGAGTCCATCAGGCCTGGCCTCCCAGGCACCTCCCACAGGTCTGGTCTGGATGGAAGAAGATGGAATTTCCATCTCCTCAGTTAGAGCACAAGGAACTGGTGGTGCTTTTGGTTTCTCCAACTGTTCTGATGAGGACTTTAACACCCAGGATGGAGCACAAGTTTTTAACTGGGGGGAGGGGATAAAGAACAAGGTCAACCCAGGGTCAGCATGGGGGAACTGATATGGGTGCCTGGAAGAGCTGGTCACAGCGTTCCAGACTGCCTTAACCCCCTGGGAGTCCACCAGTCCCTCAGGCAGCTGTTCCACTTTGAAAGAAGGCCATTCGAGCTCACAATGGTGCACTTTTCCCGGTGAGAAACACAGTCCAGGGCTGTCCTCATCACTCAGAAATATTCAACACACATTTCAGAGAGGGCTTTTGGCAATGCAAATCTCTCCCGTCACAAATGACAGACTGCCTAAAGCGAGAGCGACAAACAAGCATGGACAGAGACCACGACAAGTCGCAGGAGCCCACTGACGGGATGTGTGGCTGACTCTGACCTCCTCTGTGACCTAACAAGGTGGCGCCTTCTACGGACCAGGCTTAGCTCTGCGGGATTCAGACCAGATGGCATTCGATTAGTCAGGTGCCTCTGAGTACTTAGCAGTGGTCACCCCTGGGTGCACGCTCCTCAGAGGCCCTTCCCTCCCACGAGACTCCACCTCTGGAACCTCTAGAACCTCCCAAGATAGCAGCACCCTGAACATCCCACAGCGGGAGCAGGCTGCGAACGGTAGGACAGAACACAAGCACCTGCTCCCTCACTTCTGCGGAGAGCACAGACGAGGGCTCTAGACTGACTGTCGGATCAGCCCCTTATCCCCCACCTCTGTCACCACCGTTATCTTGCTGGTGACATGAACAATGCGTGTGACCGGGGTCAGACTCACTACTAAAGGATGAGGATTGTAAATGTTTTTATTTCCTCAGATGAGGGGACAAGGTGAGAACGGTACCCAAGTTTTATGAATAGATGGCTTGGGCTGAGCCCAGAGTGCATCTGTCTAACTATCCCTACGCCTGGGAGCTTCTAGCCTCCAAACAATCTAATCTTCTGCAAGCCAGGTCTTCGAAGGCTTCAGCTTCCAGCCTCTGTCTTCTAATTTAGACCTAGAATGTTTCAGCCTCTGAGACTTACTGCTGAGTAAGCTCACCCTTTCTAGTTCTTTCTGAACTCTGGCTGGCTGGCTGGTTCAGCTCAGCTGTTCTGGATCAAAGCTGACTGATTCAACTGGCTTCTCTTTGCTTCTCACTGAATTGCTCTACTTGGAAAAACTGCCTCTGAACTCCACAAACTGAACTGCATAAACTCACTGCACTCAACTGAACTGCACCGAGCTGAGTTGAATTGTGCTGTTCCCCCAAACTCTACTGTATGGTCCCCATGAGCCCTCCTGCTCTCGATCTGTGCTGCTCTGAAGTAGCTTCTCCTTCTATCTGTTCTCATGGGAGTTGGGTCTGTGCTATTGGACTCATTCTGTCAAATCTTTTTTCTGATTCATCACTTTGTCTGCCTCTCAGTTAGATATCATTGTTTAGCAATAAAAGTGTGTCATGTCTATATTCGAGCCAGAGAGATTAAAGGTGTGTATGAAGGGCATGTCTCCATCCCAGCCAGACCACACAGACCCAGGTCTTTGGATTCGATCCCTTACCAGAGCAGCCATGTTGCTGGATTAGAATTCCTCTGCAGAAGATGAGTGACAAGGCCAGTATTTCCAGCCTGGAGCTGTGGCTACACATTCCCTTATTTTTTAACAATTGCAAACAAAATGGGGAGAAATTTACAGTAAACTTCCATTATACCTACTTCCCAGAATCTTCTGTTCACATTTCATATCTGCCCTTTCTCTTCCCATCCATCACTCATGCTGTGTTTTTGTTGGTAGCAGTTTATAAGCAATGGATGCTTCTCTTTAAATGCACTGTTAACAGGGTGAAGAGACACTTCAACAGTTAGGAGCACTGCTCTTGCAGCAGACCTGTCCTTCTCAGGGTTAGATTGTGAAGGGACAATGCGACCATGGCAACTCTTGCAGGGAACATTTAACGTCTTATAAGGAAACTGACTGACAGTTCAGAGGGGTAGCCCATCATCATCATGGTGGGGAGCATGGCGGCGTGCACGCAGACATGGTGCTGGAGGAGGAGCTGAGATTTCTGCATCTGGGCCAGCAGGCAGCAGGAAGAGAGAGACGCTGGGCCTGGCTGGAGCATTCGAAACCCCAAAGTTCACCACGAATGACAGAATGACACACTTCCCCCAGCAAGGCCACACCCACTCCCACAGGCCACACCTCCTAATAGTGCCACTCCCTATAGGCCTACAGGGGCCGGTTCCACTCCAACCACCTCCACCTGGGTTTGCATCCCAGCATCCCACATGGCGGTTCACAAGCCTCTGTAACTCCAGATCAGGGAACCGTCACCCTCTTTTGACCGCCACGGGCACCAGGATTACACACTGAGCATACACACACATGCAGGCAAGACACTCTTCACATTAAATAAAGTCAATGAATCTAAAACCTCTTAAAATAAAAACCTATTACTTAGTATTCAGTATCTGTTTCTTTTAGTGTAAAATTTGCTTTCAGCAACATACACCTCTAAAAATGTCCACCTGTCATTTTGACCTGCCAGAAAGTGGATTCATGACAAAGACAACGTTCTAGCAGAGGTACTTTCCAGTTTTGCAGCCTTTTCTTTATGGCTGTAGAACCAGACAACGCTTCATTGCTGTCTGTGCACAGCATGGGTGTGGGAATGAGCCACATGGAGGAAGACAAAGATTCTGCCTTCACCCTGGTCTCCAGGCAATGCCCCAGGGACTATCCCCATCCGCTGCCTTTGCACAGCTCAGCCAGTGTCAAAGCAGCCGGAGCCAGGGCTAGGCATACAGCTCAGCTCAAAACAACCCGCTCTTCTGAGGATTGATCTGGAGCCCCTTCCCCCGCAGGACACACAACAGCGAAGAGGCCATCAAGGGAGCTACAGTGTGCTCAGGCTCTTGGTGTGGGTGGGGCCGGGCTGAGCACCAATCAGAAGCCTGTGTTAAGCTTGTGCCCTACTGCTGGGCTGCTGGGCCTCAACCGCAGGCCATTCTTTTAAGATGTTTATTATTATCATCATTATTATTGCTAATTGTGTGTACGTGCGTGTGCATTTGTGTGTTCAGGTGCACATGCTCATGATACATGTGAGACACTGAGTGTCTTCTATCAATTTCCACCGTATTTTTTGAGACAGGGTGTCTTATTGGACCTGGGACTCCCTATTTCAGCCACATGGCTGGCCAGTGAGCCCCTGGATCCGCCTGCGCCCCCTCCAGTGCTGGGGGGACAGGTAGCTCTCCACTCGCTGCACTTGGCTTTCACTCAGATTTCACACTTGGGCAGTAAGCGCTTTACCACGGAACTACCACCCCAGCCTGTTCTCTGCGTTTCTACATGCTTCCCACTGTCCCACAGAACTTGGACATCACATGGAGCTCTGCACACCTCCCACTGTCCCACAGAACTCACGAACTCAGCCACAGGGTTTTAAACAACTTCAGCGCCAACGTTCATGTGATCGCTTGGATGCTGGTAGGAAATGCTTAGTTCAACGAGCAAGCAGAAAGCAGCCTTGCCAGTGGCCCCACAGTTTGAGCACGTCACAGTACCAACGTTCTAAACTGAACTGAGGATGAATTGCACACACTGCCCCGGGCACAGCCCCCCGCCCCCCTCCCCCGTGGTTCAGCTTCCTGCCTGAGCTGTTGGCCCCTCTGGTTTGTGGGTGACCCCTCCCCGAAGGCCACACTTAGGCTGAAGTTCTGCAGCCGGGTGTGGGTGTATGTCAGCGCTCCAAGGCTGCGAAGGTGTGAAGTGCTGCCGTTCTCTGGACTGTTGTCCCCCCTTAGTTGCTCCTCATCTGCCCTAACACCCTGCAACTTTCCCGTGAAACCACGACACGTGAGCAGAGTGCTTCTCTGCATCATCCCAGAGGTTAGGAGAGTCAAGACAGAGCAGGCCACACTCCCTTAGTGTGACACAGACCCACAGCGGCAGTGCCCCCATTTCGCTGTTCTGTACTTACCCAACGGTGGAAAGTGCTTTACATGGGTTTCTCTGTACATATAAAAACATGGAACCATTACCATGCTTGAACAGGCATTTGAGACAACCTTAACCCATCTTTGCAGGCCTTAGTCACTCATATTTGGCTCCAGAATAAACTATCTCTATTCCCTTTGAGGTGAGAGCTGGATAGTGTGTGGACAGAGTTCTGGTAAAGGCTGGTAAATGCATAAAGCAAAATAAAGAGAATAAATGGAATCAGTCTTGCATTGAAGAGCCACTAGCACTGAAATACTGAATAAACAAATGGGTTATTTAATACCTTATTAAACAATTAGTACCTGTTGCAATTATTTTTACATCTCTGCATCAGCAGCAACCTGTCATGTAAACTCCTGCTGAACACGCTGGCAGCTCAATGGAAATACACCACAAACAGGCTGAAAGCAAGATGCTCATTCTCTTGAGTCCTGGAAGCTGTGGTTCTAGACTTAGGCACAGTCAGGACCGCTCTCCCCCAGAGCCTGTGGGGATGGTGCTTCCTGTTTCATCCAGCTTCCTGTATCCTGGATGTCCATGGTACACGGCTAGAATAATCTGCCCTTTGCTTTGTCATCATGTGGCTGTCTACAGGGCTCTCTTTCTGGGCACATCCTGGACGGAATCCAAGGGACAGGTTATTTCAAGACAACAAGAAGTCACTATGCTCACACCTGTCCTGCTCACAGCAGGACCTTGCTGCTAAGCAGGACCCAACAACAGCGTCAGGCAGCAGGACGCTTGGTGACATCAACCCCAGGCTTCTAGCATCCCAGAGATCAAGGCGGACAGGATAAGTAGATGGAAGAGCCAGGCAGCTGAAGCCTGTGGGACTTGGTTTGGGTCTAGGATCCTGGGTGAATGAGAAGCACCAAATATCAGATGGCGGGAGCAGGGAACGAGGGCATAAAGCCTAAGCAAGATGTTTGGGAGTTAGTCAAAAGTTACTTAGCTGCTTCTCTCTCCCCGCCCCACCCCCTCTTGGCCAATGTGATATGGGCTAGGGTGATCTGAGGGAAAGAGACTGGCCTCCAGGCAGCTCTGGGGCATATTCTTGATTAATGGCCGATGTGGGAAGCCAACAGTGGCAGAGTCACCCTAGGCAGGTAGCCCAGAGAGGTGTAGGAAGGCAGCTGAGCAAGCCAGAGGAGAAAGCCAATATACAGCATTTCTTCAGCTCATGCCTCCACTTGATGAGTGTAAAGCACACCAGCCTTTTCCTCCCAAGTTGGTTTGGGTCAAAGTTTTTATCACAACAGAAAACAAACTAAAATCCAATAAGGCTTCCCTCACTCAGAGCCAGTGGGTTAATCTGAGTCCTAGAGGCAGCACAGAAACTGCCTCATGGGACCAAGTGTACTAGCAAAATTACAGTTAACTACTCGGAAGACGGAAGGGGGCCTGCTTTCACGATGTGCAGTGGGTTTCATTCTACACGTCACTTATGTAAACATCCAATTTTCTCAACAAATAAAGAGCTCTGCAAGTCAATCAGGAAAAGTAAACAGTATGGCCAACTGCTCACAGACAGGAAAGCGGATGACTCTTCAACAGACAAAAAAATGCTTAATGAGGCTTTTATACAATAAAATAAAGACACAGGGGCTGGTAGCTCAAAGCGAATCGCTTGCCTGCCGGGCACGAGGCCTTGGGTTCAATTCCCCTGCACTGCATGAAAGAAAACGCATAAATTAAAAAGATGCGGTTCTTAGCTACTTGGTCGGCACAGATCCCAGCCGTTGGAGGTATCGGGACACAGCCGGCCCAGCAGAATTTGTGGAAATTTCACGCACACAGACCCTTTGAAACGTTCTAGAAATCCACTTCTTTATGAGCTTGTGCAAGCTGCTTTTGAGAAAGGAGAGTAAGTGCCCCATTGCAGAAAGTGGGGGCCAGCTAAAGTGGCCATCGCTGCACCCACACAGTGAACCGCACCTGTGAAAGAAAGGGGGTGAATAGATAGCAGCTACAGGGCGGAAAAACGGCTTCCTCTCCCTACCTGCTGGGCTCTGTGGGACACCCTGATACCGAACGGCAGATCAGGAAGAGCAAATAGACCTATGTGCTGTCTCACCTATATGAGAGCCTCATGAGGAAGCAAAGACACAAAAGAGGCTTGTTGAGCCTGAGCCCTGGGTCTGGGAGAGCGGAAGGAGCAAGAGAAGGGCTGGGATGAAAGGGTGTCAACCCAGAGAGAGTGGAGGGCCACTGCGCCCTGTCACCAGCCTCTCTCCCTGGGCGTGGGGAAAGCCTCCCAGCCCCTCCGGGAGAAGGCAGGAGCCCTCCCTGAACGCTGACCTCACAGACTCCTGCGGCTTAAGGACCAGAGCGGGCAGGGGCACACATCGTCCTCATGCGATCAGGTGTGGACAGCGAGAAGGAGACACTTGAACATGATCACACATGCACAAACTGCCCTGAAAGGACACACAAGTTGGCACTATTGGCATCTGGCAAGAGGCCCCCTTCTGCGGTTTGAGCATTGGTGTATAACCTACACAATAAGCAGACTTGGTTTATATAATTTTTAGAATATTTATTGGTGCGTGTGCGTGCACATACGTGCATGTGAGTATGGATGCCAGCCGTTGACACAGAGTCTCCTTTTCCAAGTTTTCAGGTTCTTGCTGAACCTGGAGCTCCGCATTTCAGGGGGCCCAGGTGCATGCTACCATGGGTGCTTTTCACACGGGTACTGGAGATCTAGCTCATGTCTGGGCAGCAGGCACCTTCCTCAATGAGCTGTCCCACGGCCCGAGGAAGTTTTTAAGATTTACTTTTTAATCTTATTCTATGTGTGTGAATGCTGCCTGTGCATACGTAGTCATGCGTGCCCGGTGTCATGGAGGGCAGGAGAGGGCACAGATGCCCTGGAACTAGAGTTGTAGGTAGCTAGGATGCGCCCCATGGGCGTGGGAAGGGAGCTCAGGAGCTCAGGACCTCAGGACGAGCAGCAGAGTGATCTGAGCTGCTGAACAGCACTAACGCTTTTTTTTTTTTTCTGGAGGCGGGAGTGCACCACAGGTGGCCTAGAACCTGTTCTGGGACCAAGCTTCCTCTAAGCAGGGCCAGCTGCTCCTGCCTCCTGGTGCTGGCCTGCTGGCTCTGGGTAAGCTTTCTTACCGGTTTCGCATGTGTGACTTTCCAGCTGTGGAGCACAGCCAGCACAAGGTTTGCAGAGATGGCTCAGTGATTAGGAGCAGCTGCTAATACCTGTGTCAGGCAGCTTATAACCATCTTCAACTCCAAGAGGTCCAACAATTCTGTGCTCTGAGGGTACCTCCCCTTACATGTACACTCCTAGACACAGACACAATTAGAAAACCAGGCTGGAGACAGTGGCTCACTGGTAAAGAGCATTTGTTCTTGCAAAGGACCCAGGTTCAGTTCCCAGCACCCACCTAGTAGCTCAGAACCATCCATAACTGCAGTTCCAGGAGCTCTGATACCCTTTTCTGATCTCTTAGGGCACCAGGCAATAAACATGGTACCCATACATGCAAGCAAAACAAATAAATTTAAAATTAATAATTTTTGGCCCGGGCTGCCCTGGCCAGAAGCCCCAGCTCACCAGACTCTCAGCAGCGAGGTCCCAGCAGCTGCAGGGCTGCCAAAGTCCTTCACTCACATTCTGGCCAGGTCCTGGAGTCCATTCGAAATGCCTGGCTGAGCTGCAATGTCCCAATGACGTGTGGGCATGGTGTCTTGGCAGGAGGCAGTGCCTCATCACAGGTTCCTTGAGAACTTAGTTCTGTTTACTTCTTAGTGATAATCTAAGAAAATGACGGGTTTGGTGGCTCAGGTCTGTACTCCCTTCTTCTCAGGAAGGTGGGGCACGAGGATCACAAATTCACCTCCTATCTGGGGTATGGAGTGAGTTCAAGTCTAGCCTGGGCAAGTGAGAGACTTCGGTTTGTCCCCTCTGGCTGGCGCTGTCCATGGAAGCGTGTGCTGAAGGGTCCACCCTGGGCTGTCCCTCACCTTCACTGCTTTACACTGCAGCTTCTCACGAGAAGATCCTTCTCACTCCACCACTGAACCCAGGACCTTGTGCCCGCCAGTGAAGACACCCCACTAAGCTGTGTTCAACATGTTATTAACTAAGAGAATTTCCTTTGCAAAGAGCTCACACGGTGCTTGCTGCAGGAAGCTGCTGGTGGTGCTGAGCGCGTGGGATTCGGCTTGCTGTGAAGTGCTGGCTGAGTGAGTCTGGATGGAGTCCTCACCCCCAGAAACAGTTTTCCACCCTCCACATGGAAACATACAGTCGGTCAATGGAGATGTTACAGTAGTTTTAATATATTATAAATTTACGCTAGCCAGCTGGTGGCAGCACACGCCTTCAGTCCCAGCACTCAGGAGGCAGAGGCAGATGGATCCCTGAGTTTGAGGCCAGCCTGGTCTACAGAGTAAGTTCCAGGACAGCTGGGGCTACACAGGGAAACCCTGTCTCAAACAAATAATAAATGCATTTTTATTTTATGTAGGTGGGTGTTTTGTCTACATAGCCGCCCGTGTGTCGTGTGTAGGCAGTACTTGTGTGGACTGTGTAGACAGATGTGTAGGAGCCCAGAAATGGGAGTCAGAGCCTGTGAACTGCAGGTACAGATGGTTATGACCTGCAGGTGGGCGCCTGGAGCCAAACCCTAAGTGTCTGCAAGGACAAGAAGTTCCCTGAGCTGCTAAGCCAGCTGCCCAGCCTGTTGTAACTAGTTTATGAAAAAAGAAGTTTGTGGAAGAATTCCCTAGCACACTGCCAGGCCACAGGCTAATATTACGTTACCCTCATGAATAAAATAGCCAGTCACACAAATAATTCTGCTAACCTGCACAGCAAGGCGACTCTGCCAGCTCCTGTGATGTTGCTGTCATGCTCCCTTCATGCCACCAGGGGGCGGATGGTGGACGCAGATGGAGAAAGCCAGTCTGGTGCTTTCTGCGGTATAGCAGGTTCAAATCGGCTTTCCTGGGCGCCTCAAGATACAGCCTCCACTGCTCCTCCTACAGGAGCCTAACAGCCAGCCTATCCATGGCAACAGTGGCTGCCTTGACTGCTTCTGTGGGACTGTGATGGCCAAAGGCCTACTGTGAGGCCCACTGCCAGAATCAGCAAGAATCAAAGCAAACCCACTGTATTTCTTCAATCGGCCAACAGAGGGCAAAACTGTGGGCTTAGCGGCCTGAGGAATTCTGTGTCGTATGCCAGCTCACCTGGCACGAAGAAGGCGGAGATGCCTCAGAGTGCGGTTTTAAAGCGGGGCAGGTTTTAGTGGGACACAAGGTGGGGTTTGGTGTGGATGTGAGCGTGTTTTTGTTTTGATCCCAGGATGTGGGGCTGATTCAGATGGTCCACAGCAGCGGACTGTTCGCCTTGTGCGGGCTCTGAGAGGGGCACTTTGCCAGCTGCAGATACTTTAGATCTGAGGCCTCTGGAGAGGGTGAGCAGAAGCTGGAGACATCACATCCTGAAACCAAGGCTGGACTTGCTACAACCAGCAGGAAGCCGCCTTTCTCTCCTGCCTGGTGCCAGAGTGTGGGAAGGGATGGTGGAGGAGGGAGGAAGAGGAAAGGAAACCCAAATAAAATAGTTTCAGAAAGCACGCTGGCAGGGCCATGCCAGCCGAGAGCATAAGGCTGGCAGAAGTGGCCATGCATGAGGAAGGGCTTTCTGTGAGGAAGCTGAGGGGCACCTCCCTGCACGCCCAGCAGCAGGGTGTAACAGAGCTGAATCTATCTGTCCTGGACGCTGGTTTTGGCTAGAGCGTGATTTTCCTCCTTTATGATTGTGTAACAATCTGTCCCTTGGTTTTCACTTTTTGCAGGGAGAGGTGCATGCCATGCATGGCACCTAGGGAGGTCAGAGGACAGGCAACTTGTGAAGGTTAGTTCTCTCCTTCCATGTGGAAAGCGAATTCTGGCCATCAGGCTTGGTGGAAGAGAGCCTGAGTCTTCGCCGGCTGAGCTCTCCCTTCTGTGGGGAGCATGGGTGCGTTTCACAGCCAGAAAGCTGTCCGAGGGGCTGGAGTGTTGGCTCAGGGATAAGAGCGCTTGCTGCTCTCTCACAGGACCCCAGCTTGATTCCCAGCGTCCAGCGGCGGCTCACAACCATGTGGAACTGCAGGCCATGGGGCTCTGATGTGCTCCTCTGACCTCTGTGGCCACCACAAACATGTAACACACACCTCCATGAAGGCAAAATATGTATACATGCAAAATAACAGCATTTTAAAACTTGTTTTTAAAATCGTATCTTGACGTTGGAAAGATGCCTGGATGGCTAAGAGCCATGAGCTGTTTTTGTGGGGAACCCAAATTCAGTTCACAGCACCCACGCTGGGTGGCTCACACTGCCTGTAACTACAGCTCCAGGAGATCTTGCCTCGCCTGTGCTGGCACACAAGTGTGTGTGCATCTCAGCTAGTTCCAGCAAAGCTGGGCACAGACTAGTGATGTGTGGCTCAGCGGAGACAGCACGCCAGCAGCGCGCGTCATGTGAGTGTGGAGTGTTTTGCATGAGGCATGGGAGTGCAGACGAGGCCACAGTCCTGTGTGGAGGGGGGGAGGGGACAGGGCAGGGTGTACCCTCCCCTGACCTCAGGCCCAAAGGAACTAGCTGGCGCTGAGGGTCGTGGGCAGCAGGCAGTGCATGCTGTGTCAGAAGGCCTCAGGTATAGCCCAGTGGGCGTGGGCGCTCTTGAACCAGTAGGTTTGCAGGACTTTCTGGTAGCAAGTGGGAAGAGGCTCCACCTTAGGAAGGCAGGGCCAGCTGTGGCGCTGCCGGGCAGGGGCAGGCGAGCAGGGTCCCCGGGGCCTTTCCAGTGGGTAAACCAGATACACTTGAAGCCTGGCTGCCAAGTGCCTGATACCCCAAAGCCATCCCACCAGCCAGGCCCATGTTTAAGAACCAGGTACAGTTTAGACAAGCTTCAGTTTGGGCTTTGGGTTGTTTTTCTTTCTCATGTCCTGGCATGAGAGCCATGAGCCTCTCAACCTGGTGAAGGCTGTAGTTCTGGGTGGGCAAAATCTGCCCCAGCAAACACCCCTTACTGTGGTCAGCTGGTGACATCAGCAGGCGGAGCACAGACTGCTGGGAAACCACACTCTGAAACCCCGCTTTCTGTCCACAAGTTGGCAGCCAGGTCACCCAAAACTCCAGTACTGCAGAGGGAGCCACAGGGCCTTTCTGGGACTCTGGCCAGCGCCTGCACCCTCCTGTGGAGGCAGCACGGGGCGCTCACTCGAGGCTCACTCACAGCTCTGGCTGTATAACAAGATGCAGCTCTCCCTTCGCAGAAACGCTTCAAGCAGCAAAGCCTGCATGGCCCTGGTCAAAACACAGAGCTGGCCCCTTCTGCCATCACGTTCCCGGGGTCTCTGCCCGGCACTGTCTGTGTCCTCATCCCTCTTCCCAACAAAGATGTCAGTGCCATCTTAGACTCAGCTCCATCCGTGGACCTCACTTTTTACAATTTTCCTCACACACGTTCTCAGGGTGCTGGAATCTGGGCTTTACCTTGGGAACCAGGGAGGATATGAAGCCTGCAAGTAAAAGAGAAACGCTGTAGCAATATTCTGCCTATGTCAGCCCAGAGGAGATGACCTTCCCAACCACCCCTCCAACGCCAGGCCTGTCCTTCCTGCTTCCCTCCATCCCCTTTGAGGGGAGCAGGCCCTACTCCATGTGGCTCTAGCCCCAGGCAAGACCTGACAGGCCCCTCAACCAACACTTGTGGTTCTGAACACAGGCAGCTTCATTCACACCTGAAAAGCCCCATCTGAGGCATTCTTGAGCAGGTCAGGAGAAAGGGGCAGACTCGTCAGACACAGAAGGGCTCGGCCACTCCTTACCAATCTCAGGAAGATTCTTTAGTGCAACCAACAAATAATTCCTGGGGCAACTCCACATCGGAACGGGTGCTCCACATGCCAGTGAGTAACCGGTGGCCTCCTGGAACTTCCTTGTCCCAAGGCGGCACAGGCGGGAAGCTGTACCCAGAAACACTTCCTGTGAAAAGCCTCCGCTGCACCGGGAGCTGGGAAGCCCCGGGTTCATCTGCAACGGGCTCCTGGGTAGTTTCCTGTTTCAATCCCACAGCCAGGGGAAATTCTGCTTTTTGCTTCTCTGCACTCGAAGCTGTGCTGTGCATGCTCTTGACGTGGGATTTTTCTGGTTAAAGGAAAGTCCTATGTCCCTGTGCATGCTTCTCTGTAGCTCCTGAAAAGGCCAGACCAAAGGTCCCTTCCCATGAAGGGACCTGCTGCCCCCACGTTCTCTCAGCAACTCCTGGGTTGGTGTTTGGGTCGATTTGCTCCGAGCTCCGCCTCGGGCCGCCTCTGCCTTCATCTTTGGTCCTGCCCTGCACAGAGCAAGGGTTCCGAGATGTTTGCAGGATGCAAGAAGCCAAGACCGCAGGCCCTCGAGGGACACTCTCATTTGCCGAGAACGAGCTTCAGGGTCCACACCCAGGATGTGTTCTGAGACCAGGGGTACAGGGCTCGGAAGGCATGACTTCAAGGTAACAGTGAACACGCCATCTCTTGTGATTCGAGCACCAGCAAAACACCCGTGACAATTCTGATGTAACGTGCCCTTCCCCAGAGGATATAGGTGTGGTGGAGGCGGGACCTCTGGGAGGGACTGGCTCCGGGCTCATCAGGGAGTAAAGGCTTCTCAGCTGATAAGAGGTGGAGAGGCTGGTGTGGGCCACAGGTCACCACCCATGTGGTGACTGGGGGAGAGGCTGAGAGGGGATCAAGGGAAGACGGGGTGTCTTGTCCCTCTTCAACAGTCTCCCGGCTGCTTCTCTTTCCACTAAAGTCAGTCCCCAGGAACTGGCAGTGTGTGTAAAGTCACAGCGACATCGGCCCTGCCCTTGCTGCCACATCCTTCTCTGGTCAGATGAGACCCTGCTCTCCCCTGTGGTGAGGGGCGTGGTGCGGCTTGGGCCACCTGAGGCCACAGGAAGGCAGGGTGGCTGTTCTGGGTGACCCTGCTCTCATGAGGGGGATAGTGCTGGCTGTTACAAGTCTCCTAGTCTCCACGAATCCCCTGCATCCTGAGCTGCCAGAGAACCTTAAAGTGGAGCAGATAGACCTGGGGTCTGGAGAGCTTCAGAGAAGGCTGGGAAGTTTCCTGTGGGATAGGGGTGGGGCCTGCTTTTGAACTGTCCCCCCTGAAGCCTCCCAGAGCCCTAGATTAGAGAGCACCATTCATTCTGAACACATTTCCTCCTCCCAGCCACCTTCTCTGTGCCCTTCTATTTCAGTTCTTCCTCTCCTGAGCCACACACATGAAAAGCACTACTGAAACACACACGCACACACACAGGAACTCTGAACGATGTCAAACCTCAAGCCCATCCCCCAGCTCCTGTTTTAAGTTTCTAGGTCTACACTATTGCTGGCTGGCCCCAGACAGGGTCCGAACGGGCACGCCTGGGTGAGCTAGAGATGAGGCGAGCTCCCTCTGCAGTCTGCTGGAGACAAGACCAGCAGCTGAGTGTGACAACTGCACGCCCCGTGTGCAGTCCTGCTCCAGTGCTGGGCAAGCTGGTCCAGAACAGCACTTCCTGGTGGGGGGGGGGAGCCTGAGTTCTAGGAAAAGCCCTGGTGCTGTGATGGGCCTCAGTTCCCATTCTGTGCTGTCCATTCCGTCCTCAAGAAGCCATGAATATGACAACTAAAGTGACCCCAAACCTACTGCAATAACTGGCGTAAAACAGGTCTGGAGCAGGATCTCACGCGTTAGCTCAGGCCAGCTGGGAGTCATGACCTCCTTCAGCCTCCTCAAACTCCCCAAATCCTCCTGCATGCACCTCTCAAATACTAGCCATTCAGCTGAGAGCCACCACACCCGGCTTAAAATTTGCTCTTAACATGGTCTGTGAAAATATTCTTAAACATGACGTAACTAGACGAGGTGGTAAGTTTTATGTTGTAATAGTGTCACAATTTTAAAAATCACATTTATGGTGGATTTCCATGTAAAGTTTGAATAAACACACATACTTACAATCTCCTCCTCCTTCTGAGATGGGGTCTCGTCGACATATATCGCAGGGTTAAGCTGTGGGCTACCAATCAGTCTCTCAGTTCTTATTACTTCTAAGTTATTATTACTGCCCAGGATAGTCACTCCCTCATCATGAGTTCAAAGCCAGTGTGGGGTTCCAAGTGAGATTCTAAATAAAACGACGGGACTGTGGACTCATTGTCATCATCTCTATCATAGCGGTGGTGGTGACGGACGTCGCTTGGCTGATGCTGTGCAATTGCTCTAACACCGAGCTCTATCTCCACTCTCAACCACTCCTTTAAAGCTTTATTTCCACATTACCTATGTGTTTGCATACGTACACAGGAGCGCAAGTGTCCTCTGGGCCAGACGGTGTTGGGCTCCCTGAAGCTGGTGCAGGTGGTTGCGAGCTGACCCGTGTGAGGGCCGGGAAACGAACTCAGGCCCTACACAACCCGTGTGCGCTCTCAACTGCTGAGTCATCTCTCCAGCGCACAGACTTGTTTTATTTTTCACTTACGCGCGTGCGTGCGTGCGTGCGTGCGTGCGTGTGTGTGTGTGTGTGTGTGTGTGTGTGTGAGTGAGAGAGAGAGAGCGCTTGCCACGTGCGTGTCTGTGGAGCCCAGAGAGGGTGTGAATTTTCTGGAGCTGAGTTTAGGAAGTTGTGATCAAGGCTGGGACATAAGCTCGCGCTCTCTGAAGGCGCAGCCAGCGCTCTTACATGCGGGAGTCCTTTCTCCAGCTTCCAGTGATTTTTGAAAACAGTCTAACTAGGAGCTCCTTAGGCCCCGCCCTCTGCACACATGGATCTCATGGACCTCAAGTGTAAGGAGGGTCCTGAAGAGCACTCACACAATGAAGGGGAAGACCTTGACTCCATGATGGCAGCACCCCGGATCTGTGGTACCCCAGAAGACATCGTGTTGGAAGCGCCAGCTAGTGGCCTGGCGTTCCATCCGACCCGAGACCTGCTGGCAACAGGGGACATGGACGAGGACGTGTTGTCAGGAGGGAGAAACCAAGGAACTCTGGTCCTCAGGACACCACCTCAAGTCCTGCCGAGCTGTTGTCTTCTCCGAGGATCGTCAGAAACTTGTTACTGTCTCTAAGGACAAAGCAATCCATGTATTAGATTAATTGGAAAGATGAATTTCCAAGGCTCACAGTGCCCCCATTAACAGTCTGCTGCTCGTGGACGAGAATGTGCTAGTCACTGGGGATGACATGGGTGGTGTCCGGCTATGGGACCAGCATAAAGAGGGCCCTTTAATGGCTGTGCGGCAGCATGGGGAGTACATCGCTGACATGGCTCTAGGCCGAGCCAAAAGCTGCTGCTAACAGCCAGTGGACATGGCTGCCTTGGTGTCTTCAACATCAAGAGATGGCGGTTTGAGCTACTCTCCGAGCCTCAGTCTGGCGATCATGAAATACGGGAAGAAGGAGGCCTGTGGATCTAGTGAAGGTACCATCTACTTCAACTGGGACGGTTTTGGGGCTACAAGTGACTGCTTCGCCCTGAGAGCAGAGTCCATCGACTCCGGTGACGGCCAGCCTGCTGTGCACTGGCTGCACAGAGGGCATCATCAGGTAGGGGAGGCCAGACCAGCCCTCCAGCTTAGGCAGCACAAGCCGAGCCGGCCCTTCCTCACACTCTTCTCTGCTCAGGGCTGTGACCATCCTGCCGAACCGAGTGGTAGGCACCATGGACCAGCATGCTGGGGAGTCATCGGAGGAGCTAGCCCAGTCCCACTGTGGCTGCTTTTTGGCCAGTAGTGGCCATTATGGATGACTATCGGCGACTCAAGAAAAAGGGAGGACCACTTTGAGCCCTGAGCAGTAAGGCCCGGAGCACCGATGACTTCTTTGCGGGATTGAGAGAAGATGGAGAGGATGCCGAGGCGCCGGAGGAGGTGGTGAAGGACAGCCATGATGACAGTGGCTGAGGGCATCAGGACAAGGGGCCGTGTTTTCCGGGACAGGATCTCTAAAGACATTTGTTTTTGATGCTGTAGTGAACCTCCTACCTTGCACATGATAAGCCTAGCTCCACCACTGAGTTATACCTCAAGTCCCCAAACAGGAATTTTCAGTACTCTATAGTCCCATGAACTCAGGGTCCCAAGTGGGAAAGTATTTGCTCACACTACAGTTGTAAATAAACCAACTCCTCTATGGCAAGACAGCTCAAACACATTTGTATACCAACAAGGACTTTAATATAAACCAAACCAGTATAGAAAAACAAAAACCATATTAAGTCCAAACCAGTGACAAGGGGTGGGAGGAAGGGCCCTTTTGTTTAGCCAGTTCTTCAAATAAAAACAAGGATTCATAGCAAGAAAAAAAAAAAGTCAGCAGCAGGAAAGGGCCCTGTGGGAAAACACTCATTAATTCCAAATGCTGTTTTCAGGTTTTCTCCATTTGTGATGGTCTTGCCACGTAGCCAGGCTGTCACCGAGCTCACTGTCTTCCGGTCTCTGCCTGCAGGGTCTGGATCACAGCGCTACCCGCCATGCCTGCTTCCTCACTGCTGAGTTTAAATACTTTCTCGCTCAGTGCTGTGATTGTTTTATTTGCTTTTTGAGAAAAGTCTCACTACATAACCCTGGCCGTCCTGGACTCACTCTGTAGAGCAGGCTGGCCTCAAACTCAGAGACCCAGCTGCCTCTGCCCTCTGGGCGCCGGGGTTAAAGATATGTGCATGCCACTACTCTCTTAGTATTTAAAAACAAACAAACAACAGCAGCAAACTAAAACCTCTAGAGCCAGAACCTAAACACCCCCCAGAGCACAGCAATTCAGTGTGGCTGTGTCAGGGAAGTGAGCGTGTGCTCACCAAATGGGACAGGATTGCCCACGGCAGCACCATTCACTGAGAGAGCAGTGGGATGCAAGTCCGGTGTTCTCAGACAGGGAAGAAAACAAGGCTAGCACATCCAAGCGGAGGAGCGCGTAAAGCAAGTGAACGGACTGCTGCTATGAGCAATACAGACACTGTCTCCGTCAGGGCTCACATTGTGACACCCCAAATATGGCAGCTGAGCAGCTGAGAGAGGCCCTCCTCTCCGGGAGACAGCTGTCCATAGAGAATTCTCTGATCTCACTGGCCCAAACGTGAGACATAAACCTTCATTCTACCCGATCCCCAGACACCAAGAAGGGTCTAGAGTCTAGAGAGTCATGTCACCTTGTCCCCATTGCTCAACTGTCTGACACTGCCCCTGGCTGTCATCACAGAGCACCCACACTTGTTTATCATGACCCCATTCACAGTAGCCAAGTTATGGAATCGACCTAGCTGCCCATCAGTGAGTGAACACATTAGAAAAGTGCTGTACACACGCTGGAAAGTTTTATTCGGTCACAAAGAAAAATCATGTTGTTTGCAGAAAAATGGATGAAGCAGATCCCCATGTTAAATGTGATAAACCATATTCGGAAACATATCTCCTGATGTTCGTGGACTCTTAGACTTTAAAAAGGGACAATTTGGGAAGAAGTGGGGAGCGATGAGAAGTTGCTATGAGTAAAGGCCATTATGTATGCACTAATATGTATTAATATATCTAATAGGACCATTTTTATATAGTGAGTGTATACTAGTTTCCTCTTTGAGACAGAGTCTGTAGCTCAGGCTGGCCTCAAACTTCC
The DNA here is from genome assembly GCA_028658305.1 of Pachyuromys duprasi. NCBI lineage: Eukaryota > Metazoa > Chordata > Mammalia > Rodentia > Muridae > Pachyuromys > Pachyuromys duprasi. Next base: position 62,084,154 of record CM053745.1, on the reverse strand, counting down.
TACATAGCCGAGGATGACCTTAAATTTCTCCTCCTCCTGTGTCCATCTCTGAAATGCGTGTGTGAGCCAGGAAGCCCAGTTTGTGCAGCTCAGGGAAGGCAACCCCGCCTGACTACAGACATGCATCTGAGTGACAAGGGTTTCGAGACCCTGAGGAGCAGGGCGAGGAGCCAGCTGTGGCTGCTCGGATGCAGCACGCACTATCTTGGAACGCCATGCCCGAAGCCTGCTACACCCTGTGGCCAGCCTGCTGTGGGAAAGGAAAAACATGTTCGCTTCAATCAGGCCCTGGTTCCTGCTGCCTGAGCCAGGCACCGGGTGGCTGGGACCCCAAGGGGGTTGTGCTTCCTGACCCCAAAGCTGGGCCTTTCCAAAGCGCGTCCCACAGGCGTCTAATGTTAGTACCACACCTGTGTGGGCTCACCACTGTGCGCAGGAGGACAGGCAACAGAGCCGCTGGCTCTGGGTTGGAGACTGAGCAGGGGTCTCCCCGGAAGCTGCTTTCTGCCCAGCTTTCTTGGGGCATTCTTGGTGAAGTTTCTGCCAGCTGTCTTCCTGGCCTGAACCTGGCAGGCGGCATCTCCCTGGCTTTCTGGTTAATGTGACAGGGGCACAGGTCTGTGGCCTGTCGGGTTTTCCTCTTGCCCTGTTTACTGACTTGAACACTCACAGAATTTTTCGAAATTACTGACAGAGAAGGAGAAGTGACAGCAGCACAGAACTGTCCCCGCCCAGCAGGCAGCCCGGGTCCCCTGCGGCAGGAGGGCAGCAGGCAGCCCCGGTCCCCTGCGGCAGGAGGCTGGCTTAGCATTGCTGGGTGAGGTCTGTCTGGGAATTGAAATTCCATGTTAGGTCTTTAGAGTAAACACATTAAAAGTTTTTAAAACCTGGCCTGGCCTCAGACTCTGTAATCCAGGCTGGCCCTAACTCTCAGCAATCCTCCTGCCCCAGCTTCTCCCTGCTATAACACAGGCGCATCACCATGCTTGGCTTTGCTTTGTTTTCTGTCCTCACGTAAGCAATGCTGCCAGGAGCAAGCCTCTGCCCCTTGATCTATCAGACCTTCCCACATAAGGGGTGGGAGCCAGTAAGTGCCCAGGCTTTGTAGGAAAGGAGGCTGGAACAGGGCCCCCTTCCCTAGTCCCCCCTGCTCTTCCTGAAAATCCAGCGTTCATCAGGGAGTTCCTGGCACCCGCAGCTTCAGCTGGGCCATTTCTGTGAGAAGTGTTGGACTCTCCGCTGTTTCTTAGAGTTGTCACACTAACAAGTGACAGCTTTGCTCCAGCTGCAGACTCGCAGTGAAGATTGCATTCTAGCTAGGGATCACCATAGTTGTGGCTGCGACAGATGCTGAGGCCCAGGGCAACCGGCTCCATTCGGTGGGGCCTTTCAGCAGCCAGGGGTAGCCGGCCATGCTCAGTGCCCCAGTCCGTACTCTGCAGTCAGTCCCTGAAGGCAGCCCTCCCCGGGGCAGCTGCTGACTTCCAGTGACTCACAGTGGGCGCATGCTGGGCTGCTTGCCCGAAAAGCAGATGAGACCCCACAGCCACTGGCCTCAGCCATGTCCCAGTGGAGGCAGCTATGAGAAAACTGGACTCCCAAAGCAGTCGTGAGCAGAGGCGGCCATGGATGCGCACAGGAGGTGAGGGAGGCATGGGCCCCGAGAGCTGAGACTGGAGGAGGCGAGAGGCTGGAAACCAGAGCAGAGAGGGCTGCCAGGACAACCTAGTGTATGACGACGCCTGGGTCACAGCCTGACCTCCACACACAGCCCATGTCACAGCCTGACCTCCACACACAGCCCGGGTCATACCCCGACCTCCACACACAGCCCGGGTCATACCCCGACCTCCACACACAGCCCGTGCCACACACTGACTTCCACACACAGCCCGTGCCACACACTGACTTCCACACACAGCCCGGGTCACACCCCGACCTCCACATCTCCCAACCTACCTCCCTTTTTTTGAGAGGGAGAGGCCGGGTGACAGGGAAAGGCTTTCTGAGAACATGGCGACTGGCTCTGCTCCGTTTATTCCTGGTGAGCTCACCCACTGTGCCCCTCTCCAGCGAAGCTCAGCCACATGAGAAGGAGCGGCCATACCTCTGCCTGTGTGTCCCCACAGTGGCGAGCCTGGGCACCAGAAGTGCATCTACCAAGACTGCCCTCAGCTCTGCTTATCTGCTTATCTAAGATTTGTTTGTTTCTTTGTTTGGATAGCCCTGTGTAGCCCTGGCTGGTCTGGACTTGCTTTGTAGACCAGGCTGGTCTCAAACTCAGAGATCTTCCTGCCTCTGTCTCCCAAGTGCTGGGATTAAAGGCGTGCACCACCATGCCCAGCTCTAAGTGAAGACTTAACAAATGACTCTTGAATTAACACTAATAGACTCTCAAGGCTTTCCAAATCTCTAAAGAACAGACTGACAGGTTTATAAAACGCTAGTCCAAATCAGGCTGGATGAGCGTTAAGAAGATGCTTTGTGACCGTTGGTCCTAAGTCCCTGAAGATAACAAGGAGGGACCCTCCCGTCGTCCGCTAGAACCCTGCAGAGTGGCTCTAGGTTCTAACTGGACCAAACTTCCTCCAGGTCCTAACAGATGGCCAAGCTCCCTCCACTTTCACCCCTGGGCCAGGCTGTCAACTTCCTTACCTGCACTCGGAGTAATATCGGGGCTGACGTCAGGCAAGCATGCCTCTGAGGCCTGGGCTTGAGACTGCCCTTGCTTGTTCTGTTCTTGGGGTCACCACATTCCAAATTGGGGGAGAAGGGAAATGCCAGGCCCAACGAATGGACACCAAGAACCTAACACACGTGTGTGACTTGAGCTGCTGACGCTCCTGTTACCACCCACACACTTGCTTCTTGCCTCATGGTCCCTGACCTACGTGACTACTGGAAATAAGCATTTTAAGTGAGTGGGACCTTCAGCTCTTTAACCCTTGAGAAGATTCAGGTCAAAAACGAGAAATGAAAATGTCACTCGAGGGCTGGAGATGCTCGGATGTTAAAGGCAACCGAAGCTTTCACAGAGGACCAGAAGTGGTTCCCAGTGCCCACATGACAGCTCACAGCCGTCTGTATGCCCAGTTCTGGGGATCTGACACCCTCCTCTTACCTCCGTGAGTGCCAGGTGTGTGTGTTGGCAAGCACTGAGCAACAAGTTGAAAAGTTTAAAGAAAATGTCACATGAATGAGGTCACAAGGTTCTCCAGTTTCTGGGATACACAAGGCCAGAGGCCCAGGGGCAGGTTTCTGGAGACGCACTTGGATGCCATAAGAGCTGTGCCCCCAAAGCCTTTTCGTGTTCCTGTTGGCTGGATGTGTAAGGAAGGACCAGGTCCTGCTTGCCCCCCCTTTAAACATTTTTTTACTTATTTGTTTGTTTACTTATTTATCATTTTTAAAGAAACTGTGGATCGAGGACGGGCCTGAGCTTGGTGGGCAGCCAGCCTGGTCCCGAGATGTCAGCCCTCCACCCCTGAACCCCACAGTGCTGCGATGACAGGTGAGCCCGTCACTGTTGCGATCACCAGCTCCTGCTGCTTTATTGGCAGTGCTGGTGTCCGAGTCCAGGGCAGTGCCTGCTACCCAAGCACACTGTCCCATGCCCAACGATTCCCCTGTAAAACCGAGAGCCTCTGGGCATCACTTGGGAGCTTACCCTGGGAATTAGGATCCATGCTTTCTCCCTGAGCCGCTGGAACAGACACTGTGTCCTTTACCGAGTGTGCCCTGGCTGGCTGCCAGCTTCCTCCTTATGTACACATGCATGGACACAGGCACTTAGCAAGAACATTCACACACGTGAACTCAGTGAGTGCTTACAGGAGGGGGCGTGGCAGCTTGCCTCTCTTGACCTCTCTAAATGTCTTGAGGACATGAAGCTTCCTGGAGCTTGCAATCTGTGTGGCAGTCACTGATCTCTAGAATTGTTTCAGCTCCTGGCTATGTGTGCAGATGGGAAGGAAATTTGTGGTAAAATAGGACTCTTTGATCTGAGTTGTCTTTGGCCGATTTGGGAAGCATCATTTAGGGCCCCTATTTACACATGGGAAAAGTTGGGTGTAATGGTCTCTGTCAGGAGGAGGCAAGTTTAGGGTTGACACAAATTCTAGCCTGTGAGGCACCAGAGCATGTGGGAAGCCATGCCATGTCACAGGGAACCGCTCCAACCAGGCTACAGAGCTGGCTGCTGAAAGAAGTGGGCTTCATTTACGGTTTAGACAAGTCCCTGAAGAAACAGGACAGCCACTGTGACAGCGACCTCAGAACGGAGGCACAGTCTTAGCCGATGGGTGTGTGAGATTCTCGCTCCCTTGCTGGTGATATAGAAGGGAAAACATTTCCTGTGACATGGAAAGAGGACAGTGGTGGCCCGGGCAGCCCTGCCTGACCCACTGGGAAGATGTGATCTGCAACAGCGGCCAGTCGCCGTGAGCCGCAGTGCTGGGAGCAATGTCTGCCCAGCTTGCAAATGTCTTTCCAACTCTCTTAAGGAGCCTTGCCCAAGCCACACAGCCTGGGAGCTCACCTCCCTCTGCTCTCCTGAAAGCTGAGCAGATACTCTACATCCTCGGGCAGCCCTCCGTGCTTCCCTGGCTCACTGCTCCCCGCCAGAGCTCAGACCGTCCTGATGCTGACGGCTTGGTTTTCACACACAGGTCTGAACCAACCTGTGGGGCACAGAGGTGGAGCCCAACGAAGCAGGCCCCCGGGTGACCTCCTCCCTTGCCCTCCCTGCCCAGGCAGAGCCCGTACTCGGAGCTGCCCTGTGCAGGGAGGTCACCTTGGCTGGACCGCTGCTGGTTTGTTTTGTAGCTGACAGGGAGGCAGCTGTGGAGTCTACTCAGCTGAGGAGCTGCCTCATTCTCCGCAGAAGGCGGCAGAGTGCGCAGCACCCCTCCCTCCGCTTGCGGATAGGCGAAGGGCTGATGGCCCCTGGGGGGCTCGGGAAGGTATCAGAGACCGAATTGGGTACCTGTAAGGCCGTTGGTCAGACTGCGCATGCCCTCCACCAGGCTGGCGCTTGGTTCCCACCTCCTCTGCCAACACTGAATGGCCTCCTAACCTTCCTCTGCTCATCATGCCCCACCCCCAGGAAGCACAGACCAGAGCCCTCCTCATGCCACTGAGCGAAACCTGTGTCCAGACTGGCTGTCTGGCTTGTATGTGGAGACACTTCAAAAGGCCAGGGAGGGCCTTTTGATGGTTCTTCCCACATGTGATTGTGTTAGTCATAGCTGACTGCCTCTGAGGAGAACCTTAACCCTTTCCAGTTACACCTCTGTGGGTCACAAAAGACAGGTACGTTTGTGGGAAGGAAATGAGAGAGTGACTCTACCATAAGGCTTCAGTGAGCAATATTCCCTAGGACAGAGGCTAGAAGGGAGCACCGGACACTGCATGGTTGAGGAAAGAACAGGAGATGAGCAAAGAAGGGCCACGGAGCACGCCTTGGCAGGCTTGGGGAAGAGCTCACAGCACACCAATCCGAAGGCTGGCCCCGAAACTGCCCACCTCTCCCTTATGACATTTGTACCAACATGGAGAACCGCAGAGGCAGAAGCCCTGGGGGAGCTAGGTGGCCCCGTCTGAGGAGAAGGTCCCAGAAGTGTGGTGGTCTGCTGGCTCCTGCTATGGATCTCTGGGACTGTGCAGCCCACGCCGACGTCCCTAGACTTGCAGCTGCTGCGGCAGCATGGCTAGCTCCTCTTGTGGCTTTTCTGTGCGTCAAGCACCTGTGGCCTGCCCTCAGGCTCCGTCTGCTGGAGAAGCAGAATCCCGAGTGCAGCGTGGTCCTCCCCAGCATAAGGGCTGCAGGCTCTGCAGAGGGGGCATGTGTCCAAGGAGGAGCCTTGGGGCCAGAGAGAGGAGGGCACCAGACGTCAGGCTGAGGAACAGCGGCGCTGAGTGATCTCTGAGGGCCTCACGTTGCAAAGGCTAGGAAGTGACACATAGGCAGGTCAAACCACAGGAAAAACCCAAAGGGGGGATCCTTGAATAGTCCAGGCACTTGAGCAGTGAATCTGAACCAAGGCAGTGAATCCCAAGCCAAGCTGAGAACTGGAAATATCCAATGGGCACCAGATAGCGTTCTGTGGGCACTTGGGTTGAGTCTAGAAGGTGAACTGACTTGTGGCTTAATCCTCCTGAGCTGAACTTGGCCTTTGAGTGGTTCCCCTTCCCATACCAGGCCTCCTCCCCACACTCTGTGTGGAAACTCAGTGTGGTTTGAGAACGGATTACTCAGGGAAGGAAGGGTAGAAAAGAAGAGCTCCTAGTCACAGCTGGCAAACTCTGGGGTAGACACTGGTACTTAGGGTGTGCTCCAAAGACGGGCTCACTCCAAAGAGCCAGCATCTCACGGAGGACTCAAGTCAGCCCATATACCCGTGGGGTCCTGTTTTGGATCTGGCAGTGGGGTGGGTTGTGAGTAAATATGTGTGGTGTTTGTGGGTATGTGCGTGTGTGCAAATAGTTTTAAACAAAGCCAGAGCTGAAGAGTAGAGTGGGGAGGTGGTAAGCAGGGACGCTGGAAAAGGAGGGATGGGCTTTGCCAGGGATTTCTCTTCCGGTGTCAAAAACAGAACATAGCTTTGCTCAGGTCAGTCAAGTGCCATACCACTAAGCTATACTCGTACCCCTCACTGTCCACAGAGCTAGACCCTGTTCCCATACAGCATGGACAAGGGGCTATCTGCTAACAAAGAGCAGGAATGCAGAGGAGTTTACTCGACATGGCATCAGGAGGTCTCCTGCTCCCTCCTGACAGACACGGAGGTCTCCTGCTCCCTCCTGACAGACACATAGGTCTCCTGCACCCTCCTGAGGATAACCAGGTCATGAGTGGAGGGGTCTCCAGGTGGACTTGGCGGCTCTGTATTTGGGGTACTGACGTGAGCTTTAGGCTCACTCAGAGGATGACCTTGGGCAGGTGGGGAAGGAGGGCTGCCTAATGGGGCAGCCTAGTGAAGTGCGACCCTGCCCACCACAGTATCGCCTGAAGGTGGCCTGCGGGTGCCCAACTGCTTCCTGTAAATGGCCACTTCTGCCCTCTGCTGGGTGGGTAGGGGTCTGTCTAGAGTTGTTCTCCTTGACCCCACAGCACTGGGAGAGCTTGTGAACTCATCAATAGTCAAGGAATCCTGACACTGTCGAAGACAAATGCATCCAACTGTTCTTCTGACAGTCCGTCAGAACAAGATGACTTGGTCCCTGCCTTCAGCTTTGAGGGGAGATGAGATGGGCCAGCTGGGGCCTCCTCCAGTGACTGGCACAACATCCTGGAGAGGTGACCAAGGAAAGCACGGCCACACAAAGGCAGAAAGGCGAGGCCTCCACACTGTGTCACAGGTTTAAGTGAGGAGCTGTTTTTTCGCAAAAGCAGCTTCCAAGAACCTTTTCAGGGTCACTAGATCCCTATTTCTGTCCCCTTCTCCAGTGTGGCCTCAATGAATACATTGCCTTGCCGTCTGTTTAAGTGATGTGTTGAAATAAAAGCATGAATTTTTTTTTCTATACCGGTTCTAGCTCCCAAGTAATGACATAGAGACTTAGTACGTTTATTTTTTTAATTTTAATTTTTTGTTTTTTGTTTATTGAGACAGGGTTTTTCTGTGTAATAGCCTTGCCTGTCCTAGACTTGATAATAATCATGCTGACCTCAAATTCACAGAGATCCACCTGCCTCTGCCTCCCTGAGTGCTAGGATTACAGGCGTGAGCCACTGTACCCAGCTCTTATTACATTTATTAATAAGCTTCAAAGCACTATAGTTGGGAAGATACTCTTCTATTCTACGATGGCTGAGCCACTTCCTGCACAGGCCCTATTACCTGCCATGCAGTCTCACCTGGCTGCACTTGCTCTGTCTTTGTCCTCAGTCCTCATGATGACCTTCTCCCTGGCCCTCTTCTCTCTCTCCCCCCCACATGGGACCCCTTAACTGAGCTCGGAAGTCCTGCCTCATTTCTCTTCTTCTCTCCTGCCCAGCTACTGGCTGTTCAGCTCTTTATTAACCAATCAGAGATGATGGAGAACAATTTTTACACAACATTGAGACAGGAGATTCTTCATAGAAATGACAATGGCCTGACATAGGTCTGACTGTGACCAGACCTCTGAGTCCACAGCGCACACGACCACCGCCACAGTGATGTGTTGATGCGTCTGACCACACACTGAGGATAAGTAGACAGAGGCCTGCTCCGTCCTGACTGACATGGCCTGGTAGGCTCCCAGTGCCCAGGGTTCATCTTGGAAACTGGTCCCATCACATCCTTGCCCGTGCTCTTGAGGCACTTGCCAAGAGACTGTATAGCCTAGGTTCCCTGCAAGACCTTGGCGGCCTCTGCCCAGGGCTCCCGCTGTGCTGTTCTCCTGCAGCTGCTACATTAAATACCATGAGCTGGGTGGCCTGAGACACAGACACGTGCTCTTCTGTGTGTCTGGGACCTGGAGGCTGGAGTCGGTGTGCCGTCTTCTTGCTGCCCCTGGTATTAGTGCAGCGTGCCACTTCATCTCTGCCCGACACTACTTCAAGTGTGTTGTTCCAGAACACAGCTCACTCCAAAGGAACTGAGAGAGAGTTCATTCTGAGCCAAGGCTAGGTGACCAGGCCACAGAACACGGCTCTAATCCGTCACTAGTGACGTTGTTTCATTGTCAAAGTGGCTGTGTGACCTTTGATTATCATGGGACAAAAGGCAGCTGCAGATACGGGAATTTTCCACACACGTTGCTGGGAGCATGAGGTAGGCCAGGCAGTCTCTGCACTCAGATGCTCTTTGATAGCATCCTTAGTTTGGGGATGGGTGAGAGTGACGAGTCTGCTAAGAGTACATTATCAGGAGATTTTACCTGATAGGCAGAGTAGGTGCAAGGTCAGATCACGCACGGTGACGAAGGAAAGGAACGAAATGGAGCCAGGGTGATTGTGTCTCCATCTGTCACACTCCAGCTCACCACAACAGGAAGTTCTTAACAGTCTAGAGAACCTTTCAGCATGAGCATGGCTCTTTCGGGGAACTTCCGCTCACAGGCAGCTTTTCCTTTTTTCATACGGACATCAGCCATCTTTGGCCTACACTAATGACTTCATCTTCACTAGATGATATCTGCAGACAGCCTACTATTAATTAAGGTCCCACCTACAGGTTTGAAGGGTATGAAGGGTTCTTTGTGTCCTTGGGGGCATACTTTCCCTTCCAGCCTCTGTTCCCAACACTGTTCTTCTCAGATGCCTTCCCGAGTTCCATCTGATCCCTGTCCCTTCCTCAGCTTTCCACCCACACTGCCGCAGGCCCCACTGACAGGCGGAGGAGGAAGAGGAGTTTGATTTAAACACTGGTTGCCTAAAAGGAGGTAAACTTGGTGCCTTGTTTTCTGGACCCTGTCAGAATGGCCCCATGGGAAGGAGGAGGCATTGCAGAGATCCTGTGAGTCTCAGCGTCGGGGCCCTGAACATGTGTGTGAGTTCAGAACAGATGATGACGGCCAAGGAAGTGAAACGAAGCCCCGACTCACACTCCCTGGGGAGGGCCCGCAGTTGCCCAGCTGTCAGGGATGACTGGGGAATTTTGCTGTTAGCAACTAACACTTTAAGGGGGGCAGGAGGCAATCTCACAAATGACACCACATGTGGACACCAGGCACTCTGCGTGCCCACTGGGATCCCTCTTCCTGGCCATGGCCTTGCTCCATGAGGTAGCCACACCGCTTTCACCACAGCTTTCCTTCTCACATGGCCAGGTGACTGGTTAAGGGGCACGGAGGCGGGATCTGCTGGGTGGTGCCTTGGCAGCCTGGTGAGAGGCGCTCGGTGCCACCCAGAGGACACCTCACCCTGAGGTGAGGTGTCTGCAGCGCCTCCAGCTGTGGGCACCTCTGTTCCTCCCCAATGTGGAACCCAGAAAGCTGCAGGGTAGTTTTGTAGTTCACTAACATTAATTTTAATTTTCAAAGATTTATTTACGTGTCTGAGTGTTTTGCTTGCATGAGTGAGCACTATGTACATGCCTAATGTCCAAGGAAGTCTGAAGGAAGCATGGGACCTTTGGATCTGCGGCTACGGATGGCTCTGAGCTACTGTGTGCGCTGGCACCAAACCCATGTTCTCTCAGGAGCAGCAAACACTCTTAATCACTGAGCTATCTCTCAGCCCCCAAAAGTTGCATTTTTAACTATCCGAGGCCCAGGATACCCACAGTATCCGGGTCCTGACACAGCTGTGTTGTTTCTGGTGGCTCTGAAATAGACAGGGAACATGACATGCCTGGCCTAGGGAGTGATGATCCTCTAGGAGTGAGCATGTGTGTGTGTGTGTGTGTGTGTGTATGTGCCCACAGGCATGCTGATGTGACTTCCCTTGGTAGGCAGCACATATAATAAAATACAAGAAACTGATCAAAGTTGTATGGCAAAAGAGCAGGAAGCCCCAGGGAAAGGTGAACAAAAGTCCACTCTCCCCATTGAGGGCGCCAGCGCCAGCATCGAGAGAACAGATGATGCTGTCCAGGCCGCGCCCGGCGAACCCATGAGCTTACTGGGCTCATTACAACATCACTAGAAAAAGTCCCACCCAGACCTTGGTGGGGACCTCCTGGAAGCTGCATAGAAGGAGACCCCCTTCAGTTACATCGTGCGTACAGTGGCCACAGGATTCGAGGAAAATAGGGAATCTCGGGTGGGAGGTGATGACAGAGCCAGCCCATGTGGAACTCCTGCACGCCCGATCTACAGAGAGGCTGCCTCGGCTGGCAGCCGATGGGATGGACACAGTGAGCAAGCTGAACGCACAGGAAATGCACAAGGACACAGGAGAGAGGTCACCTGTGAAGCGTGCCTGTCAAAAACAAGCATCTGTAAAAAGGGGAGAGGAAGCAGCTTGTGGGTGGGCCTGTGTCCTACTGCTGTGAAGAGACTCCACGGCCAAGGCTGCTCTTGTAAAAGAAAGTGTTGAATTGGAGGCTTGCTTACAGCTTCAGTGGTTTGCTCCATTATCAGCTACACGGGACCCAAGGGCAGTTAAATACAGACAGAGACTTACTGCTATTTATTTTTTTTAAAGATTTTTATTTTATGTTAATCACAGGTAATGTACTTTGTATCCCAGCCTTAGCCCCCTCCCGCATTCCCTCCCTATTCCCCCAATCCCTCCCTCATCTCCTCCCTGCCCCTTTCCAAGTCCACTGATAGGGGAGAACCTCCTCCCCTTCCATCTAACTCTAGCTTATCAGGTCTCTTCAGGACTGGCTGCCATGTCTTCTTCTGTGGCCTAGCAAGGCTGCTCCTCCCTCGGTGTGTGTGTGTGTGTGTGTGTGTGTGTGTCAAAGAGCCAGCCATTGAGTTCAGGTCAGAAATAGTCCCTGTTCCCCTTACTAGGGTACTTACTTGGATATTGAGCTGCCATTTGCTACAAACTGCCATTTATAAGCATGTAAACTTTTAGCTGGGCAGACTCATGCTAGCTCAGCTCACCTGACTCATCTTGGCCTACATCCTGCCACATGGCTGGGCTATCTCTCTCTCAGCCCAGGAACACTGATCCTTCCTGTGTCACACTGAGTTTTCTTCTCCTTCTTCCAGAGACCCTCTCTCTGCCCAGCTCTGTCTTCCCCTTCTTCCCAGCCACTGGCTGTCAGCTCTTTACTAAAGCCAATCAGCAAGTGAGGAAGAGGAACAAGGCCAGGGATGGGCCCTAAGAATACAGTACCAAAGTCCAGCTTGTACTCAGCTCTCTGCTAGGACAGCAATCAACAGCTGAATATCCAGAGATAACCTTCCACAGTGTACCCTGACAATGATCATGGTGAGAGCATGGTAGCAGGCATGGCAGGCCTTTGGTATGTAGCTGAGAGCTGCATCATAATACACAGGCAGAGAGAGACAGAGAGACAGAGAGATGGGGGGGGGGTGCTCTGAGCCTGGGCCTGGCATGGACTTCTGAAACCTCAAAGCCCACCCCCAGTGACACACTTCCTCCAACAAGGCTACACCTTCCAATCCTTCTAATCCTTTCAAACAGTGCCACTCCCTGGTGTTAAAGTTATTTTTATAAAATTGTGTTTGTTTCTCAGTTTCTCAGTTGTTCTCTTACCCCAGCTATCATTAAAATAATTGAGACTATTATATTTGTTTAATAATAATCTTCACAACACAATAACTGAGCAGTCATTATTCTATTCCTAACCATTAGAAGCTGGTCTGCCTTCTTCTTTACCAAAATCCCTGAGATTTTGAGCCACTTTAGTGGCTTTTCCTGCTCACCTCTCTTTTCTGGTCCTTCCTGGACATCTATCTGTGGCTGAATCACCTTCTTCCTCTAACTCCTCCTCCCCTGGCTGACAGGAAGTCCAGCCTTATTTTCTCTCCTGTTCACTGATTGGCTGCAAGCTGCTTTATTGGCATATCAGGGAACAATTGGGGAGCACTGTTTATACAACATTGAGACAGGAGATTCTTAGAACAAGGATTGCAACCAGATAAACGGGTAGGGAGGGAACAGAAATCAGCATTTGAATTACACCATAACCTTATGCCTACACCCTGCTGACTAAACATTCAAATATATGTGCCTATGGGGCCACCTTACTCAAACCAACACAGGAGGCAACAGGTGTTTGGGAGTGCCCAGGGAGTATTCAGACCACCACCTAGACTTGTCAGGTGTGGGCACATGTAACTGATGTCGCTTATGTATCGTTACTTTGGAATGTTTTTATCCTCAAAATGAAATTCTAGCTTATTGGCATTTCTAAGTATTGAGAAGATACCATGAATATAGTGTTTAAGAAAAAAGTGTGATTCCTGGGAACTGCCTCAGTGGGCAATCCCATGAAGATGGGAGAAGAGAGTGTCTCTCAGACCTCCACACACAGGTTGCGGCACATACATCACAGGCACACACATACACATAATAAATACACACTTTAAAAAATAAGAGAAGCATGTGAGGGACACACTTAGGCTCCTCATCCCTGGGTCCCCATAGCAACCTTCCTGGGTGGAGGACAGGGAGGAGACTTCTCAAGGCCATGATGTCTGAAGCCACACAATCTATGAGAACAGAAGGCCTGCTGGGAGGACCAGTGTAGCCCACAGCCTAGCTAGAACCTGGAAGGCTGGAAATAGCTCCTTTCGAATCCAGAGCCCTTTGCCACTGTGGAGCGCCGAAAGGCTTTGCCATAGTGAGGTCATTACTTTCAGGGATCTGCTATGGCCTGAGAGTCCCCTCAAATTCCTATGCAGGAGGCTGTGATCCCTACCCCACAGTGTCACCATGTTTAGACATGCAGACTGTAAGGAGGTAAATTAAGACAGTCACTAGGGTGGTACTAACCCAGTGACTAATGTCCTGGTAAGATCTGGACACCGGCAGGGAAGAGGGGACCACAAGAGGGCACAGAAAAACTCCACCTGCAGGAGAAGCCGGTGCGAGCAGCTGGATCTTCAGCTGAGGGAGCCGAGTCCTAGGGTGGAAGCTCCTCTGTGCATTGGTGCAGCTATGAACACCGCCTTGAAGTGCTTACCTGTTCCCTGGCCATGCTGGGTGCTAACTGAGGCAACTGGCCTCCATCCACTCCGGGGGCTCGTCCTTGTTCCGGGAGCCACTGGTCCTGTCCCTGGGGACAAGGGAGTGGAACTGAGGAACTGGGGGGACAGAGGCCACCGCCTGGTGGAGTCAGTCTGGATGAAGGCTGCTGTAATGGTCCAGCAGGTCCGAGGTGGGCATCCCTCCTCTGTCTGCTTTGTCGATCCCTCTTCCTGGCGGGGACAGACCTGTGAAATCTTGAGACCCTCCAAATGCCAGGCCAGCCAGAGCTGTGGAGAGCCTGCTCTCATGTGCTCAGGCCCTGGGGCCTGCTGTGCCGAACGGCTCAGCTGTGCTTTTTTCCCCGGGTCAAGGCACACCCTGTGTGTCCAGACTGAGCAGATTTCTCTTCCTGCTCATCAACACAGTTCTGCCGAGCAACTCTGCAGCAGTCTGCAGTCTTGTCTCCTGTTTATCCCTTGTACCTGCTGGTGTGTTTTTCATTTGGGATGTGTGGGAACACGATGACGACACCAGTCCTTTCCACAGACGCACATGCACACCTGCTCTCACATGCACACCTGCTCTCTCACATGCACACCTGCTCTCTCACATGCACACCTGCTCTCTCACATGCACACCTGCTCTCTCACATGCACACCTGCTCTCACATGCA